>CAXAMN010024084.1:475873-506822 GCA_963970005.1 Durusdinium trenchii | reverse complement strand
TTACAGGGTTTCGGGCCCCTCGGCAGCCGAGAATTTCAGCTTGGCGATGTGAAAAGAAAAACATAGGTTTTTTCAGTGTTTTTGGTTGCAACGGCTCTCCCGACTTTCGGCTTCTGCTTAGAGAAGCCAGGGCAGTCAGCCTCCTCCCGTGTGGAGGATGCTGCTGGGATGCCCTATGTCCCAGCCCCCGCGCTAACCTCTGTTCTGGCAATACGAAATAGGCTGGAACGAAAGTCTCACTGTCGCCAGATACCTGCGAGTCATCACCGGGGGTGTGGGTAGCTGGCATAAGCGACGCTCTGGCCAGAGGCGAAGTTGACCTCTGGGCTTTCTTCTGGGGATACGAAACAGGTTCGAAGAAAATTCTCCTGGAATCCACGTTCACAAGACAGCAGGGATGCCCCATGTCCCCTCCATAGGTCTCTTCCCCGCCGTCCAAGACCCATTGCATGAATTGGTCGAGGATGTTCGTGCCATCCTTCTTGCCAGCCTTCCCAATGCTGCCCCCACTAACAATGCTCGTAACCGTCTCAACGCCCCCACACTTGCGAAAATCCATCGCAGCGTCTCCCAACTTTTGCCCGGACAACCAACCGTAGCCCGTCGAATCCACCAACACCACCGTAAGCGACGCTCTTGGTATGTCAGCTGCACGCACCGCGGCGCCGCCGGTCTCCATAGCTGCAGCCGACCCAGAGCATCGACCCAAAAAAAAAAAAGATTCGGGTATGCTAGGTTACCCCTACTCACACGCCCCCCTGCTAAAACCGAACACACAATGCAAAAAAAAAAGCATCCCCATTAAAACAAAGGGGGAGAGGTTAGGGCGAACCGATTAGAACGGGACCAAGTTTGGGATCTACAAAAAGCACTGACCCAAGCTGCTTTGCCCTCTACAAAATGGCATGTACAACAAAATGATGCTGCCTCAAGATTGCTATCTTATGCTTACAGGTGCATAGCCATCCATACAACAAGGTAATTTCTTTACAAAAAATGGTCTTCGATAGGTGCCAAAAACTGCCTCGTTACAAAATAGCCCCTTTGCAAGGGCCTCCAGCTCTCCCTTTTTGTAGAGGACATTTCAATGGGGATAAAAAAGGTCAGGTGTGCTTGGTTACTGTTGCTCTCCAACCCTAGCCGTCTCCTAACTTCTTTTGCACTCTACTCTTGGCTATCCTATCGCTTTGGGAATTCAGCGCTAGTTACTTCTAGTGTCTTTGGGTTAGAGGCTGTTTCTCGCTTACACATACTTTTACTCTGTTCACAGGTTCGCCTGTCGTTAAGCCCACGTCTCGCCAGTCTCTGTATCTTTCCCCTTTCCGGTGTCGACTATTTGTCCCCTTTCCGATGTCGACTGTTTCTTGCTAACTACTCTCTGTGGCATGCTGTCTAAATCCTTTGCCACCCTACGTCTCCGATTTACGGCGTCGACGCCTCAACCCCCAACCTCTCCACCCCCGCCGGCCTCGCTAGCGCATCAACTTGCAAACAATGTCCTTGAGGCTAAAACGACGTCTATTTATCCTCACCATGGCTGTGGCTAGCTAGCTACCGTAAGCGATGCACTTATTGCCAGCTAACAGCTGCCGCCTCCCAACGTATATCGCGCTCCATGTGCCTCCTCTCTCTCTCTCCGACTCTCCCGACTTTTAGTTACTACAAGCAACCAAGGCAATCAATCCCCGTCCCTCGGACGGGTACTACCGAGGTGCCCCAAACCCCGGCTTCTCCATGGAAGCGTAACGTATCCTCACCGAAATCACGCCCCGCAAACACCGCGAACGACACCAACCGCCTCGACCCAAAACTCTCTTACCCACGTGCGCCGGCGCCCGGCTATCAGACGTAAGCCTTTAAATAAAAAATCGAATGTATAATGTTAAAATTACTATTCAATAATTAAAAAATAAATACAATTACAATAAAATTATTAAATTAATAATAAATATATTTATAATACATTTTATAATATATCTATATTAAAATAAACATTTTAAACATATAACACATCAAAATTTTTACATATCGTCCCAATCATACTTAAAAATAACATAATTTTACAAAAAAATATAAAATCATATTATAAAAAAATCAATTCTTCAAATTATCAATATTTTTTTAAATATATACATATAACCCTAAATTAAAAAATATTACAGAAATATAAATTTAGAATTAATAAAGAATTATTCAAATAAATATACTAATAAATATATTATGTTTTTTATTAAATATCTTTTAAATATATTTAATATTGTTTTAAATTAAAATTAATTCTAAATAGTAAATATATATATATTAAAATATGAATATATGTTATATTAATATTTATCATATATATAAATAAATAAATGTATATGAATTTTACGATAAATATGTTTAAATATAGAAATTTAACATTAATTAATAATATCAATTCCAATTCCTATAACGAGAATACATTTATAGGCGTTGGCAAAGACCTTGTTATTTATGTTGTTTCCGGATTCCAAAAACAATATCCTCTAAAGAAATCCTTCCATGGGCCAAATAAACCGTCCAAATACATATTGTGAAATTAAAATTAGGAAAAATCATGGCGGCCGCTCCATCATGAACCTTCCCATCAACCTCAAATCTGAGTTTCCTATCGCGAACATCAGCCGAACCCTAAACCCCCGCTGAAAGAAAAACCTTTCTCCGTAACTGCCAGCGCTACCCGGCAAGCAACTGCTTTGACCGGCCTAGTTGCCTTCATTCTGCTTTTGCAGCGGCAATTCCTTGTTGCAAAGCATCTGAGGTCTTTTGAACATTCTATCGCCTGGATGCGGCTGGGGCCGCAGGGTCGGTTGGGTTCAAAGCAGAAGCTCAGACCTCATATGATTCATCAAACCTCATCTAACTTCTTTTGACCAACACATTGGGGCCAAAGAAAGGGATGGGCTTTTGTTGGCCCTCAAAAGTGCAAGCAGCTTCAACGGACACAAAACATGAGCGGAGACTTAAGGCAGGTCTCGCATGGGCGGCTTGTGGTCCACGCGACGCTCAGGAGATGGAGTTAAAGATGATGCACCTGGAGCGCTTTCGCTTGGCGGTCCAGAAGCGTCCGAAGACCTTCGAGGCTGAGCAAACGGTGAGTCTAAAGGAGTTCGCGTCTTGAATGACGCTGCAAACCGAGTGCTGCTTGCTTCTGTGGGTCGCTTTGGCCATTTGGCAAAGCCAAGAACCACAGGCAAATACTGCGCAGTGAGGCTGACAGTCTTCCATTACAACACAACAAGAAAACATCTATTGACCTTGCAGGTTTCGGGGGAGTGTCACAAACCAGACTGAACAAATGACCCCCAATGAGTTTGTGATCGGACAAGGTCAATGTACCGCAGGATACTGGGCGTCTCTCATATCAGGTGAGAATGGCAACCGGGCATCCAAGCACACAATATGTCTAATCTACACAACCCTGCACCTAATTGTTCCTTTATGGTTTGGATATTCCTGATATCACCTATACTTAATCCATTTACTCCACAAGTTATATAAACATTGATAAACATGGTGACAAATTGAACTTTGGGAAGCCTGGCAAACACTCAAAAGAGCGGACCAATCAACGACAAAATTGCATCAGGCATTGAAAGGCGTGCCACTGTAGACTGCAAAGCTAGGAACTTAGTTCACTCCCCGCAGTCCAATCCTTACGATTCAGCTCTATGGGCTTGTTGATCCAATCGGAGGGTTTGACACCATTCCAAACAAACTACCTGCACGATGTCTTGTGGGAAAAAGGAACCTTTTCCTGGCAACAACCTCACTCTGGGAGGTCCCCCGATTGGGCAAACAAACCTGAACTGGATTCATTTTGTTTTTTGTTAATCCTTTCCACCCAGGTTTCTGCGGTCTCCTGGTGGTCTCCTTCTCAGGCATCCTTTGAGCTCACCAGCGCAATCGACTGCAGGGCTGGAAACTGGATGCTGTTCTCGGTGCGGCTGCCTGATCAAACAACCAACTTGGTCTTTTGCATGCGCACAAGATTTTAAGAACACCTTAAGGTATGACGACACCACATTTTTTCTCAGACCAGCCTGGAACCATTCCCACTCACAAGGTCCTGTCTCCACCAGTTCCACCTCATCACTCTCCCTTCCCAACTTGCTCCCTAGCCAGTACGGTGCTGCAACAGGGCACGCAGAAGCAGTAAGGGAGCGTGTGGCATCCCTATCAATCAAGCAAACACAGCTTAGCGCCGCAAAGCCAATACAGTGCACGTGCTGCAAACTGAAACGACACTGCAGCGACGGCACACCTCCGTCTGTCTGAAAGCTAGCCCCGATTAGCACACCCGTTGCAACAATTGAGCGAGAACCTAACAATGAAACACATCTTAATTTGGGATGGGCAAGTAACTGATTGAAGGCGCTATGCAAACAAAAACTCCATGCCTTGGAGGGTTCAAGCTTTCGCTTCGCAACTGATTCAGTATGATTTCCAGTTATGATTACAAGTCTGAAGTCATCTGAAGGGAAGTCTGGATGCACACCCATCCCTTACGATTTACAAGAGGCTACTGGCAGGTCGATCAAGAAGCTTGCAAAAGGTATGTAACCTGGGACTTGACGACACCTTGCTGGTTGTCAAGGACGCCTTCTCTACCACATGCTTCCGCTACTATACTGCTCTTTTAGGACATACAATGCGCAGTGCAACTCCTTAGTTGAACGTGCTCCTCTGTCTTGATGGGAGATGTTGTGAGTCTGATCTGTCCTTCCCTCCTCAACAAGCAATCAACTGTACTGGAGAGTAAGCCGCATGCCTTTGTTGCTTGCTATAGAATGTTGATCAAAAGAACTGCGAACCTCAACGAACCACCTTACAGCATGTTTACAAGACTGTTGGTCTGAACCACCCACCTTTTTCACAGAACATGCATACCGAAACACCATGTCACCGAGGTTGGATGACATTGGTGAACAAAAGCCACCTTGATGACATTGGAATACCCAGAAAAGTGAACGGATGGATGAAACTGTTCAGCAGTTCGTCACTTGGATTGGGACAACCCTCCTTGTGCCTTATGCACCCTAGTCATGGAGGGCTTTCAACAATCTTCAATCAAACCAACATATCGTAATATATCGTACCGCATCATCAAGTC
The DNA here is from genome assembly GCA_963970005.1 of Durusdinium trenchii. Taxonomy (NCBI): domain Eukaryota; class Dinophyceae; order Suessiales; family Symbiodiniaceae; genus Durusdinium; species Durusdinium trenchii. The sequence continues at coordinate 501,688 of CAXAMN010024084.1, read as the reverse complement.
AAACACTGAGGACTGAGGACAGTCAGGGTTTGGTACGAACCGGGCCTGCTGGAGGATATGAACTGGAGAAGTCTTGAACAGTCTTGGGTCCTCAGCGAGGCAAGTCTCTCCACGATCCGCGTTTCGTCTTAGTTGCGACAGTACACGTTCCATTTGGTCGGGCGGGACATTGTCCCTGGTTGTGAACGAGCTGCGTGTTAGCCCAAGTGGTTCCCCTTGAAGCCACCACTCACCCCACCCTGGCTGCCTTCACTCTACTGGTCGCAGTTGGGTTTCGTTGCTCGATCTCGTGTGTGGAATGGAGTTTTAATCCTCAATTGTTTGAAAGTTGACAGGATCTTGTAGGGCAAGGCTGAATGATGTTGGTCAAATCGCCACAGATTAGTGAGGTTGGGACCCTAAATATAACTTACATGTTTCTTGATCTTTGAGGGTCAAAATTGTAACCTAACATGTGTTTAAGGCATCAAACATGTAATATTACAGCTTCGACCACCAGCTTACATGTTTAATTGACAGTTCACAGGAAATATGACACCTGTAGACCCCCCCACCCCCACCACGTTCACGCACTGTTTAACTAAGTTACATTTTGTGGATTCATTGTCGAAAGCTCTTTCCTTTAGACAATTCCTTGCATTTTCTCTCGTTTTGCATTAATATTCTTTATGTTCCTTTCATGTTCTTTGGATTTTGCATGTATTCCTTTCATGTTTCTTTCATGCTATATTAATTTCCTTTCATGATGTTTCATTTGCGTTGATGTCCTTTCATATTCCTTTCATTTTCCAATCATATCCTTTCATTTTGCATTTATGTCCTTTCATGTTCCTTTCATTTTGCTTTCATGTCCTTTCATGTGCCTTTCATAGTCTATTCATGTCCCTTCATGTTCCTGTCATTTTGCATTTATGTCCTTTCATGTTGCATGCATGTCTTTGATTGTTCCTTTCATTTCGCATTCATATCCAACCGTTTTCCTTTAGTTCTGCTGTCATTTCCCTTCATGTTTGTTTCATGTTGTAATCATTGCCTGTCATGTTGCTTTCACGTTGCATTCATTTCCTTTTATGTTCAATTCATTTTGCATTGATGTCCTTTCATTTTCCTGTCATTGTGCATTTATGTCCTTTCTGTTTCCTTGCGTTTCGCATTCATTTCCAAGTAGTTTCCCTTAATGTTGCTGTCGTTTCCTTTCATTTTGCAGTCGTTGCCTGTCATGTGCTTTTCACGTTGCACTCATTTATCTCTCATGCAAGAACATGTAAAATGCAACGTTAAATGCTGAAGGCGTTTTCCCTTTGGACGGTTCCTAACATTTTGCATTAATTTCCTTGCATTGTCCCTTCATTGTTCATTATTTCCTTTCATGTTCCTTTCATGTTGCATTCAGTTCCTCTCATGCACAAACTGCAAAATGTAATGTGAAATGATGAGGGTTTTTTCTCTCATTTTATACTAATTTCCTTGCGTGTTCCTTTCATGGTTCATTCATTCCTTTCATTTTCCTTTCATGGTGTGGTCATTTCCTGTCATATTCCTTTCATTTTGCACTTATGTCCTTTCATGCTCCTTCATTTTGCATTCGTGTCCTACAATAGTCCTTTCGTTTTTGCATTCATATCACACCATTTTCCTTTAATGTTGCAGTCATTTCCCTTCTTGATCCTTTCATTTTGCAATCATTGCCTGTCATTTTCCTTTCACGTTGAGTTCGTTTCCTTTCATTTTCCTTTCATTTTGCATTGATGTCCTTTCATGTTCCTTTCGTTGTGCATGTAGTTCCTTTCAATCGCATGCATGTCCCATCATGTTCGTTTAATTTCGCAGTCATTTCCGTTCATTTTGCGTTCAGGGCCTGTCATGTTTCTTTCATGTTAGATTATGTTGCATTCATTTCCTCTCATGCTCCTTTCATTTTGCATTCATGTCCTCTCACGCGAAAAAAAGGTGGTATGTTCAAACTGGTCATGCGGGTACACTCCCAAGCGGTCGCAATTATTTACTGAAAATGTAAGATAAAATGCCAACCGTTTTTTCCCTTTAGACATTTCCTGTCATTTTGCATGAATTTCCTGCACTTTCCTTGCATGTTTCACTCATTCCTTTTAATCTGTTTAATTGATTTCCTCTCATGTAAAAAATGCACATTAACATTGAAAACGGTTTTTCCCCTATAGAAATTCGTGTCATTTTGCAGGAATATGTATGTTCCGTTCATTTTCCTTTCATTTTCATGTATTCCGTTCATTGTCCTTTCAAGACGTATTCATGTCCTTTTATGTTCCTTTCATGTTGCATTGATGTCCTTTCATGTTCCTTTCATTGTGCATTTATGTCCTTCCTGTGTCCTTTCGTTTCGCAGTCATTTCCAATTATTGCCCTTTATTTTGCTGTCATTTCCTTTCATTTTGTAATGATTGCCTGTTATGTTACTTTCATGTTGCATTCATTTTCTCTCATGTGAAAACATGTAAAAAGGCAACATTAGAGGCTGAATGCGTTTTCCCTTTAGACATTTCCTGTCATGTTGCATGTATTTCCTTGCAATTTACTTTCATGTTCAAGCTTTCCTTTCATGTTGCAGTCAGTTCCTCTCACGAAAAAGAATAGCATTAAATTCTGAAGGTTTTTCTCTTTCGACATGTCCTGTCATTTTGCAACATCCTGGCGCACAGACGTACACAAACACACACACACAAAATGACACTTTGCCACCAAGCAAAAAATCATTAAAACATGTAATTTCCAATTGGGCCACACCCCCAAACCCTCAGATTTTCCCAGGAAGCCTAGGTTATGTGAGAAACGCTGACCTCACAAATTGTAACGTACATTTTGGCCGCGTCCCAAAACCCTCAGAATTTACAAGAAAATGAAAGCGCAGAGGTCACCGTCACCATTTTGGACGTGATTTGGTGCGTTCTCTGGGATTTGCCCTTCTTTGAAAATGGTGCCCGCGGCGGGCGCCATCTACGAAACGGTGTAATTTGTTGTTCTCTCGGGAGGGTACCCGCACGACCAGTTTGAGCATACCACCTTTGGAAGGAAATGAGTGCAAAATGAAAGGATCTGAACGCGAAAGGAAAGGAAATAAATGCGAAGCGAAAGGACATGTCGAAAGGGAAAAAGCCTTCAGCATGTAAAGTTACATGTTCCAAAAAACTTGCGGGCGCTTGGGAGGGTATCCACATGACCCGTTTGAGCATACAACCTTTTGAAGAAATCAAAAGGAAAGGAATGCACAATGAACGGGAAATGAAAAGACATGAATGCAAAATGCAAGGAACATCAAAGGAAACACTCAAACTGGTCATGCTGATGCCCTCCTATGCGCGTACTCAAAGTAACAAGGTTCGATTGGACAACGATAACAAAGCAAAACAACGATAAGAAAAACCGAAGCTAAACGCAGCGTCAACGCTTCCAAGTTACATTTGTTGACCCCCCTAAAGCCGTTCTGGTCTTCCAAAAATGTAACTTAGAACGTCCCCACGTATCGAGTTACATTTTCCTGGACCCCCCCCTCTACAGGTATGATTCTGACAAACGTTGCAAAATATAAGTTTTTTTGGGGGGGTGGGGGGTGACCAAACATGTAACTTACATTTTTGGGCCCCTCCCGTTTTCATGGTTAAAGGGGTTGCGATTTGGTAAACAATTGCAAAAATTCAGGAATACTCAGAACAGTAAATGGATGGATGAGACCGTCCAACGCTTCATCGCTTTGGTTGGGACACCCCTCCTTGTGCCCTTTGAACCTTTCAACAAGTCAACATACTCAATCACCCAGTCAACATTTGAAGACATTCAAGCTTTGATATGAATCAGGCCTGAGGGACATATCTTTGCGCGTGGGTCGAAAGTTGCATAGGCCGAGGCGCCTGGACAGTGCGCACCAAACAAGCGTAACATAGTGTTACATGATTTTCATGTAGTGTCAAATAACTGGAGGAACAGAAAGCAACACCATGGTGGTTTCCTGTTTGTCTACCATCCTATTAAATTTCATTGATATATGCAAAGTGCACATTTGATCACATTTGGGTCGATCCCAGTGGATCATTTCTCACGTCCCGCCACCCAGGTATGCTTGAATTCAGGTTGGCGAAAGTATAAGTGAACAGCACACCAGCGTACAAACTAACCCCCAAGTCGGAGGTCCTCAAACTCTCACTGGACAATAAGCAAATCTCTTGGCGTTGGCGATTGTCTTGCCATACTGTGAGCAGCACCCGCAATGTCAACTTAGCCACTAGCTTCCCAGCCAACATTCAGTAGGGAAGGTGTCGTTCCTCTACTGCACAGTGAGCGGCGCCGTAATAAAATCGGCTGTCAGGCCGTAGGTAAACCCAAAAGGTGACACGTGCACAACGCTTCCAACACGTCCGTCAATCTCACTGTTGACCCAGCACCTGCTGTGCCAGTGTTGAGTGCGTCAAGAACAGTTGAGCCGCCGGCAAAATGGAACGCCCTCTGAAATGTGAATGAGACATGCCACAGGCACTTGATTTAGGTGGGAAGTACAGAGGAGGTCGGGTATCTCCATGTTCAATATTGCGTGGATTAAACTAAGAGTCTGAAGACACCTTTTGTTCTGTTCACATTGCTCCCTTCCTGGGCTCTGTGCAGGTTTTGCTTCTCCACTTTGTTGATTGTGTCTTTGCTGCCACTTCTCTTCTTTGTTCGATCTACTTCTTCTCTGGATATCTTTCAATCGCGTTTATCGCGTTTCTCCGATCGCGGTTCTTCAAGCTTCAAATCGCAACATTTCGGTAGAGCAGTACTCTAGCTTTGTGGAGCCTGACAGGACGCTGACAGAATCTTGTTTGGTCACGGTCAGCCCTGGAATCCTTAGAACACCGATTTGCTGTGAAACACTCGCGGGAGGAGACTCGTATTGAATTGTGTCCTTTTGTTTTGCACCTCTGCAAGAATGTTTCCATTTTCACAACTCCTAGCGGTGCCTGAACATTCCACGCACCAGGTGATGTTGCCAAAGAACACCTTTTTATTGCAGGAATACCCACACAAAACAGTGAATGAATCGATGGATGAAAAGCCTTCCCGCTACCGTTGCAAATGGTAAGTTGCGTTGTGCTCCTGATGCCCCGATAAGCCCTATTCATAGAAGGCTTTCAACCAAATCAAGCGACAAATCAAACACTGAGGAAGTTCCAGGTTTCATACTAGCCGCGCCTGATTGATGAAAGTTGGCGCAGGCGTGGAGAATTGAGGCGAGGAGAATACCACAGGCGCCTGGACAGCACCCACCAAGCAATCGTGCTCATGTAATGTCAAGCAACTGGGTGACAAGAATGTTCTTTGCTTTGCTGTGAGTTGCGACGCCTGCTGAGCATGATCGTTTCAAGTTAGTCTACCACCATTTCACTTTTTGCTTCCATGGCATTCCATGGCATCATATTCACATGCACGTTGTAAGCGCCTTTGCAACACTGGGGGGGCGCAATTTACTTTCAACATACATTGCAAATGCCACCCCGGTATGATTCTTTGGAACGGGGGTTGGTTGGCATATCCAATTGAACACGGGACCAGTGTCTGCACCACAATGAGCAGCGTAATTGGTATGCATCATTAAACGCTTTGTTATCTTGCGCGGGCCCCAATTACCTCTTAGATTACGGAGGGGTGGTTGGGGGGGATATTGACCTTGGCTTAGGGCCTGATACAGGACTCATTGCCATATTGCTAGGATAAGCTTGAGTGAAACGGTAGGTTGGGACAAGCCCTGCATGCCCTGAAAATGGTGGAATCAGCAGGGCAGGATGGATTTTTGTCGACAGGAAGGCATCCTGCCTTCAAGGAACTAAAATGTCTTCACAAAACGACCATAAATTGAAAACGCGGGCTTTGGCTTCCACCCAACAAGATGTCAGAGCCCTCCTTTTTGGAGCTTTGGGCTGACGCAATGCTACTTTGAGGGTACCTGAGGGCAGCAACTTGGACTTTTTTTGCCCGGACCCTATTTCAAGCTTAACCAAAGCTACTGGACGATACAAAGTAGTGTTGTCTCCTCAGTCTGTACGAACGACTGCCAAAGCGTAAGCCTCAAAACCACTCCCAGCACCACCCACCACACGAGTCCATAATTTGTTGAGTAGCAAACCACATGTTTTCATGTTCACACTCTCTCGTTCAGACCACAAAACAACTTTTGTTGTCCGAAAGGTATCTTTCTTCTGAGGCGCCCCTATCTCAGCTACCAGGCAATACCAGCTACTGAGCAAACTCGGGCTTCGTTGCTCGATCGTGATTCTTTTCTCGACTGCGGTTCTTCGATTGACCGCATGTCTGGTAAAGTAGAAGCGCTCTAGTATTCCAGTTTTGTGGAGCCTGACAAGATCCTGACAGGATCTTTTTTTGGTCACGGCCAGCCCTGGAATCCTTGGAACCCTGATCCACCGAAGTCGGATGATGTTGGTAAACAACATCACCCTTATTAAAGGAATACCACCAAAAAACAATTAACAAACAGTCAAGCGGTTTGGTTGGGACAACCTTCCATATGCCCTATATGCCCTTCACGCACCCTTCAAACGTCGTAGCCCTATTCACCTGAGCGGTAAACGCAGCAGTAATTGATGGTGGCGCACGTGGCACCTGGACAAGAACCACCGCACTGACACAAGTCCATGCAATCCAACAGAGGTTGAAGAACCCGAACTAGACTATCCCATAGGTACCCCAGTAAGGCCCTATAAGGTCACTTAACCTCTCTTGGATGGCAAACGACTTGTGAAACAATCGAAGAATCTGTTTGTTTTGCGTGTCAGCCGTGCCACCTGCTGAGCACTAATCGACCACCAGTTCACGTCTTGTTTGAAGGCTTTCAACCAAATCAAGCGACAAATCAAACACTGAGGAAGTTCAAGGTTTCATACTAGCCGCACCTGATTGATGAAATTTGGCGCAGGCGTGGAGAATCCAGGCGAGGAGAATACTCGAGGCGCCTGGACAGCACCCACCAAGCAATCGTGCTCATGTAATGTCCAGCAACTGGGTGAAAAGAATGTTCTTTGCTTTGCTGTGAGTGTGACGCCTGCTGAGCATGATCGTTTTAAGTTAGTCTACCACCATTTCACTTTTTGCTTCCATGGCATCATATTGAAATGCACGTTGTAGGCGCCTTTGCAACACTGGGGGGGTGCAATTTACTTTCAAAATACCTTGCAAATGCCATCCCGGTATGATTCTTTGGAACGGGGGTTGGTTGGCATATCCAATTGAACACCGGACCAGTGTCTGCACCACCCATGGAATTGCGGGGTCTTCAAAATCTGAAATGAACGGATTTGTTTCATTACTAAACTCAAATACGTCATGCATTTTCTCAGGGCCCTATATACCTCAGATCATGGAATCAATTTGGGGGTTTGGCGGGGGCCGGTGGTCGGTCTGTGAAGCATGTCAATTGAACCAAAAAAACATGTTGTGAGCCACCCGATGGTAAAAAATACAAGCGGAAGGACGACCATACGGCCCAACTCTTCGTGGGAGCTCCAAAAAATGGCGTCAACAAAGCATGGGTGCCCGGAGTGCCCGCCCATGCTTGGAAGCGTCGCCGTGGGACCTTCCCCAAACCCAAGAAACACAAACGGTGCCCTCATCGGAACCTGCGGTCGCTATATATATATATATATTCCTCCCCTTACATGGTTGTCCAAGGACAAAACCCGTCACGGGAACAAACAAACAAACAGCATCAATGAAGCATGAGAGCCCGGGAAACATTTAGAGGAGAGGAAGGAGCTAGTATGCCTGTCCGACCATCCCGGCTTGCTACATTGCCAAAGACCAAACCCTTTGTGGGAGCTCCAAAAAGCAGCATCAACGAAGCATGGGTGCCCAGGTGGCCGGATCTGGAACACAAGAACTGTCTAAATATAATATATATATATATATGTTTTTGGAGAGAGAGAGAGAGAGCGGTTTCAAGAGACCACTTATATACTATGTAGCCCTGTCGAAATCAAGAAAAAGATTGCTTTCGCTCACGTGATAATATATCCAAGAGGAGATTTGACGCGTGCAAAGCCGCGTGCAAATCACACAACCCGGAATCTGACCATACACCGAGCACCTGCTGTGTCAGCGTTGAGTGCGGCGAGGCCTGGACGATGGAAAGCCGAACGAATTGAGAAATACCACTGGTACTCGATTGGCCCCATTGCAATTTTAAGAATTTTTTGAGAGGTTTAGGTGGTACATAATAGGTCAGGTATCTCCCTGCCCGGATCTATACTGAAATATGTCTGGCTTACGTTCTGGAAAAGAAACTACATTCCTTAATAGCACTTCTCGCCTTTTCTTGTGCGTTGCTTTGATAAAATTGTTGAGTGTTCAAGCTTTGGGGAGCCTGACAGGCTCTTGTAGGGTCATGAAAACACTTAATCTTCTGACCTGGCCTGGAATTCTCTGAACCCTGAGTCTCGAGTTACATTGGATGACATCGGGATACAAACAACACATAACAAAGCCACCTTTCTTGCGGGAATGCTCCGATGAAATTGCTCAGTTATGGTCACTTGACTACTTGTGTTGTCTTAGTTGTGCCCCATGAACCCTGCTCATAGAAGGCTTTCAACAGACTTCAAGCAAGCCAACATACAGTGTCTCATCATCAAGTAAAACACAATTGATGCTCAAGGTTGGATATTAACCGCGCCTGGCGACAGATGAAAGATGCATTTAAAGATGCCTGGCGTCGCTGACGTCGTGGCATAGCAGTGACGATCTGTGACGCCCGGTATGCAAAACCTTCCCCGTAGCCTCGAGCTCTGGCACCAAGTCCTTTTCCTGACACAGCAATACCATTTCTTCCACGAAAAGCGTCGAAGAGAACTCTCCGGCACCGGCCTCATTCCTTTCCGCTGATTCTTCTTCATCTCCATCCTCCTCTACATCCTCTTCCACTTTCTCCATAACTTTCCTTGCTTCTGATTCCAGAGTCGGAGATTTGTCATCCTTGGTGGCATCTTCTAGTTCCTCAGTACTGCTCAGTAGCAAATCGAGGTTTAGGATATTCGACTGCAGACCGGTGCCACAACCACACCGTTGAACACTTTTAAGGTACAAGTGCCTCAGCACATCTGCCCACCCAGTCTAGAATGAATTTACTTGGCCCAGCCTTAGCCAGCAACATGGTCAGTTAGGAATCGTACCGCCTGGCCTGGCCTTCAACTGGTTCGGTGAGTGGATCCTAGTGGGGGCCGCCCAGAAAACTCGCCAACATCCGCCGTGGGGCCGATTGTCTGGGCCGTTTCGAGATCGGGACTGGGCTCCGGACCTTTCGCTTATCTTCAAACTGTTGTAGCACCTCTTGTAGGAACTTCGGGTACTTCCGGCCCTTAGCGCGCGTGTTTTCTGCCAATTGGCAGTCCTTTTTTGGAATTTCTACTGCAGGATGTTGAGTAGTCTGTCAAAATGACGGCTGATACACTTCCTGCTGATTATCAAACGCTTCACCATCCACTGCACACTTGTCATTAGATCCAGCATGACAAAAGCGTGCCTGCTCACCATATAAGACCATCATCCCTTCCATTTTCTTCATCTGCTCGGAAATGGCTTCCGTGTCATTCCCACAGGACTTTAAAAGCTCACGGAGTTTCTTCTTGGAGCACTTGGCATCCAATTCCAAAAAGGCGAGGTTGTACTTGGCATCCATAAGTTTTTTCTTTGCATATTTGCCTCGAAGAAGAACAGAACATACGTAAAAAAAGAACGCAAACAACCGCCCTTCTTTGTTAGTTCATCTTTTTCGGTGTCTGAGGGAGCGTCCATCCTTGCCGGTGAGCTTGTTGTAAATCTCCTCAAGCCTTTTAAACGACTCCTTGGCCTCTTCTACCCTGCTAATCTCAAGGTAGGTCATGCCGATCGCATATTCCTGGAGGAAGGTTTCAAGGCCTTTCTCTGTCATACCTTGGTTCGCGCGCATTCAAACCAAAAAAACCAGGCGCTCATCAAGAAAGTGCAGATCTGCGACACCAAACCTGCACACCGCAACAACCGCTCGGACAGGACACCGCAAGAAAACACGGAAGAGCAGGCAGGAACTGGGAAGTCTGAAATGACACGAATCCAAACGACTCCCACAACCCGATTGCGTTCCTCACACTATGCAAGTGCGCCTACTAAGATAATTGGGCCTGATTGGGCACAGGTGGGGGTGAGCGTAGGTGAGCTTGAAAAGCGGAACATGAGGGATGAGTTTCGGTGTTGACGATTGATCCGCAGCTGTGGGAGATCAGGATTGTAGGTCGGTCATGCTGCATGGTGGGAGGGTGGTGGGTGTGGCAAAGTAGCGAACACTTGCAAAACGTTTGGCAAGTCAGGGCCGCCACGGTGGCACCAGGCCCTTAAAAAGCCGCAAGCGTGAAGGGCTGTTAGAATGATATGTCGCTAGGGCAAAACACTTGCGGGTACTCAGGGTGGCGGAGTGTCTGTCGGGCTGATCCTTGGTTGGGATCGAGGCAACTAGTGTTCGTGGGGAAAACTATGGAAAACTGAATGAACTTGTAAGTTGGTAGTGAGGCTCCTACCCACTGTTCTGCTGTTCTAGATAGGGACCCTTTTTTGAGCACTATCAAACACGAATCATTGTAAATTTACGCCGGAAGGCCTTCTCTCTGCTTTTCCCACTCCTTTTCAAGATCCTCTATGAGCTTATTGACCTCCTTAGTCTTCTCATCCTTTCTGTCTTGCTGAATCTCTAGAAGTTGCTGAAGTGGACCTCGGAGAAGGCCCAAAAGGCTTTCTGCCTCCTTCTTGTCTTCCTCTTCCAAGATTCTTCTGATCGCAATCATTAGCTCATGGACCAAATCTTCTGTGTAGTCCGGTTTTACCAAGAAGTTGATGCGCTGAGAAAGGCAGCGAAGGGAATCCACATGGAACCTGCCCAGCTCCTTGTTGCCTTGGCGCATCAACACAATACCTGCGACAGCTACAAGCAGTAAATGGCAAGGCACTCACAAAGATTGTAAGCTCCAGACAAATCTCCATAGCATCTACGTAATACTTGTCAGAGATTCCGCTGGTGCAAGCCGCCCACAGATTTGCCAAATCACGTTTAACCAGACCGGTTTCAGCGTGCTTTTTTTCCCAGCTTCTTCTCTCCTCAGTGACAACTGTCCTGCATTTCGGCAAACAACACTTGACCCGAGCTTTTGCGGAATTTAAGCTTCTGGCGCTGCACCATGACATCGTTCAGCATGCTCAAAGCTTCATCTTTGGCATCCTTGTCATTCTTGGAGTAAAGAAGAGAAGCATGCCTGCGCATCTGCTTCAAGGCTTCGATGTCAGGGAACTTCTCGCCTCTTTCGCCCAGCCACTCTTCGTCTGAAGTTTCGCAGCTCACGTTAAACAGGTTTTTCTGCAAGGCTGGCTCAAGCCTTCAAACTCATCGAACTAAGCACAAGGTCTGTCCTAAGGTCTGTTCTCACCAAAAATCTAAGACCCAGGCAGTGTTCAAATGTCTCTTTGAACATCTGTCTAGCATCCTCCAATATATATTCATTTCCCTGGCGTGAGAGTTGCTGAAGGACTGGGACTAAAGAGAACGTGCATCGCATGTAGACCGGATGCTTCTTGCCCAGATTTTCCGCACCTCAGCAACCCAAAGCAAGTCACATCGCTGACGATGTCAACTGGTGCTTTGGCTTTGTACACCTAAATGATCCACTGGTGCTTTGGCTTAGTAGCACAACTATTCAACGCTCGCGTCTTTGGCTTTGTACAGCGTCGCTCCGCTGAGTTCGGGGCTTCTCTTCGCTCCTTGGAGGGTTTCGACAGCTTGTGGAAACCGGTTCCCCTGGGCCAATTGGGCTCGTCCAACACCATCGCGAGCAAGCAAAGTGAACTGATGTTGTTTCCCAAAGTGCCTCTCGCCTCAGCAGTCCGCAACTATTAACATACAAACTATGCGTATTCTGCTAGCGCAGCTGTTGCAAATTAAGGTCCTAACCCAGTTTCTTGCAATCCTCCATCTTTGACAAAGCTTCCTCATGAAGACCACGAGCCAAATATCGATTTCCGAGTTCGTACAAAAGGTCAAAGCGTTCCTCGAGAATCGCGATTTTCATATTGTTGTCTGCACCGGTTACACTGATCAACTGGCTGAATTTCTTCCGAATACTCTCGCTCCGCTTTCGCATGCACTTCAGCAAGCGCTGTGCTTCGAGTCCAGCGTTGCAAATGTCGCTAGGTTTGTTCTGATTCGAACTTGCGTTCGATTCGTTAGAAGTCGAACTACCAGAGTCGCTATGGGCGATCGACTCGTTGGATGTCGAACTGCCACAATCACTGTCGGTGTCGCTATCAATCTCGAAATCTCCCTCAGAGAAAATGTCTGAATCGCTGTCATCGGCTGAAGCTTCCTTGCCATCCTTTTCCTTTTTGTATTTGATGACCCATACATCACGTTTCTCGTGAATGAAGTTCCCATGCACATCGTGGCCTCAGGCATTTCAACGAAGGCCGCAATGATACAGTTTCTGCACTGTTTGGTACAGATTCATCTTTTGGGGTGCATGGTGCCTGCAAACGACCGTGGAAGCCGGACCTCTTCAAAACCCAAAAGCATGAGGAAAACATTGCAAACAATTTTTTGTAACAATTTTCAGCCAAATCTGAGAATCGAACCTGCGGCAATGTGTGTTTTCCTCGGCTTGCGTGCTTGGTGTGACTCAGGCCGGTATTTAAAGACCGTCAAATTCCTGGACACGATTTGGCTTGCACGCCCGCTCATAACAATCGCTGTGATCAACACCAATGCCCTGCGAACAAATTTGAATGCTGAGGCACGGCCCATCCTCTTGAACGTTGAAGTAGCTTCCTTTCGGAACCAGGAGAGGAACACAAAATGCTACCCGATGGCCGTTCTTGTTGCCAGTGCCCCACTCTTTGTCCCTGTTCTTGAAAGTATCATCATCGATGTTGGGACCTGCACAAGAGCTAAAATCACACCGCGCAGGAAAACTTCACAAGTATCCGTAAGTGGAAGTTTCTCGAGATCACGAAAGGGATCGCGACAAAAGTTCGGTAGACAATCGAATGGGTCAACGCGAGCGGACAAACGCGAAAACATGTGCAAAAGGATGAGTCGAATGAGTTGGCAGGGCACCAAAATGCAAACTACCGCCTACCAGTGAAACAAACACGGTGACGGCGCCCGTTTTCTTTGCGAGTGCCTAGTGTGAAGCGCGATGAGGCACTGTGGTTCACAGTTTGCGCACCCACACACAAACCCAGCGCTGTCCCACATGAAACCAAGCCAGCACCGATGGGAAATCATCATAACTTATAGTCTATATCGCCGGGCGTCAGCGACCGTGGGTTTATATCTCACTGCCCATAGCCACGAACATTAAAAACTACACGCGCCATAGATGGCCATGTGCTTTTCTGCGGGTTACACAAAAAACGGTTCGCGCGGCCACTGGGGAGAGTTCATTGGTGTCTCAGTGATATTCAGCCATTGTGTCAGTCGCGCATTGAACATGGCTCTTGCCCGGGGCCTAGGGAGAAACACAGAAGGTTCCGAAACCCAGGGTTTCAAGGCTTCAGCAAGAACTCAGTCTTGGGGCTGTTTTTGGCAGTTGACCTGATGCAACATCCTGCGCTTGCCAATCACAACGAATGTCACCATCACTTGGACCACCCCCCTGCCACATCACACGCCGAAACAATGAGTCCAAAACGACATCCTGTACTTGCCAATTGCAACGCACAACGAATGTCACCACTCCCACATGAAACACCAAAGCCACCGACCCGAAACAACGAACGTCACCATTCTTGCCATTCACAGCGAACGTCACCACTTGGGCCACCCCCATGAAAGAAAAACTATACCGCGCACACACTTGTCAGAGCCCACGCAAAAACAGGGCAACAGCACACTCCATGCAGCTGTTCATTTTCCTTTCCAGGGAGCAAAGTCGAGTCCAGCAGAGGTCAAAACAAACAGGCTATGGCTATGGCGGCACAGTCCTATAGTCGCATAGCTCAAGAACTTTGAACTTCTACGTCTTGAAAGATGCTCGGCTGGAGAACTATATCACCGGCGCGCGAAGATGGCGTGACTCGGCTCTTCTCAGCTCTGTGCCATATGACGGCAAAGAAACTACTGTATTGAATTTACCATTCAAGAGACTTTCTCCTCGGCGTTGCATCTCCACAGCAGGTACTACAAGTTAAAAAGAAACACTCGCGCCCAAAAGGACTTGTCTGATCTCATGCTTTACTTCGAGTGGTCCCCACGATGACGTTATACTCTGCCCCAAACTGAGACTACCTCAAACTTGTGAAAATGACATTGTTCACGTCATCTGGCGCCTTACAAGCAGCAACACAAATCCCACAACTGCATAGCACAGGGTCATTGCAGCGCACTGGAAATAGAAAACACTTGAAGTGGATTCGGTCTCCTGGTCCATCGTCCTCCTAGTGATGATCTAGCGATGATGACGGTCTACATGTGGCAAATCAAGCGCGTGTGTGTATTTTGTGTCTGATGCGAAACGATTCATGTGAGCGTGATGTGAACGAAGGAAGAGAGGAGGAGGCGGAGGCGGGGGAGGAGGAGATACATTTAGAGGAAGATTGGGAACCGAATGAAACAATGAGCCAAAGCAAAGCAGCAAAGCTAAGGGTGTAGCGCGTTGGGTCTCCCCGGTCGTAATTGTTGAGCAAACACCGGCCGCGCGAATTCCACACCTCATCTGCGAGGCTATGGCAAGAATCACAACACTGCGAATGAGCCAAGTGACAGCAGGTTCATGTTGCGTAGCGTAGACACCGTCACCGAAATGAGCCCGGTCTTTGAAGGAAGCAAAAATCTGGTTTATAGATTTTTCGCAGCCAACAATATTGACGAAGCCCATCTCGTCTGTGAAATGGTACAACACCTGCGTTTCGGAAAAAAAAGGAGTGCCCGTGGCGTGAGGCAGTCGCTGTGCCCCTCGCAATCAATTGAATGCGAAAGCAAAATAGGAATTGCCTTTTTGCATTTAATGTTGGTGTATCCTATCAGGCAAACCAACAGACCATAGCCCAAACTTTCATCAAATCAATATCCACAGTGCGCATCAAATCCAGAACTCCGGTGTCAAAGTTTGAATTTTCAACAAAAGCAGAAAGGCGACTTGTCTTCGCAAGGGCTTCTGTGAATCCTATCCCCTTGAACGAACTTCTGTGAAAACACAACATGGTCCAACAGCATGGTTATACTGCACGTACCTTTGCGCAAAACAAAGTCATCGATCGATGAGCCCATGAGCCCAAAGACCATGCATGCTGCAGCTGCAAAGGGCAATTCACATGCTTCTGCATCATGTATCTTGCGGGTCGTGGCCTATTTTCGCTACATCGAGCATGAAAGGAAAAGCGACGTCGGAAGTATGAGTTTAAAACCTGGTTGAGCAAAAAGTTCATGATTCCCGGGTCACATGCGCAAACAATAATGAAATGCCGTAATACTAGTGCATTCATAGCAAACAAGAAACCACATCCAGACAAGGCGGTGGAGAAAGGCAAACCGGCGCCTAAGCACGGACAAGGCCCGACAACATCCTCGGACAAGCAAGGCCAACGCAGAGAAGGAAGGGCCCGTGGTGCCCTGACAAAGCCTGGACCAAGCGCAAAAAGGCCCAGCGCGGCCAAGTAGGACACACCGCACAACCTGGACACGGACAAGAAAGGGCCTGCGGAACGGTCCTATGCGCACAGCGCAAGGCTGAGATCAGGTGGAGAAGACAGGGCCCATGGTGCGCGCGACGCTCAGACCCGGACAAGGTGCAGAAGAAAGGGCAGAGAGAACCCCAGCAGTACTTTTTTGGTGCAAAAACGAATCACTTAATAAACATCTCCAATGCACGGTTCATGTATATATATATATATATCATACAATTAGGTGGCTGATCTAACTCCTTCTTACGAACACGCCATTCTTCACGACAAATCTTTACTTGTTGCAAATCTTTTGCGAACTCCACGTTTATCTTTGGAGAGGGTCATATCCTGGAAGTCACCTATATTTCGCGAAAAAAGAGTCTTTACTTTCGCAAACTCGAAAAGGTTTTTGCGAACCACATCAAAGGCTCTCAATCAACCTATAGGTCTTATGTGAACATTTCGATCAAATGCCGCACGATGTTTCGAGCTTTGGCTATGCTGGCGGGTGCAGGGTGTGTCAAAACTGCATGGCGGGTGATCGGAAGATAGGCCAACACATGTTTCCACCAATATTGGAATTCAACTAACTGACGCAGCAAATCCCGCTGAAACTATTTTGGGTCTATGCTGGAATGATTGTACTGGTTTGGTGGATTTATGGTCCACATTAACCTATGAATGTGGTGCTAAAGCCCACCTTGAAGTCCATGTCGTGTGTGCTTTTCCGCAAGTCGATGGCGCAGCGCCACACGACCACATTCCCATCTGGCGCTTCAAACTTGTAGGTCGCAGTGTCGAAGAGGCCAAAGTAGTCCCGAATGTACGTGTCACCCTTTTGCATCAGCAGCTCGCCGTTGTGATACCTTGCTAGCGAGCAGGTCTCAGGGTTCTGGCCTAAATCAACGTACGTCCTTCAATTCTCAGGGGCTGGCTATATGCTGATGTTGACATCAACTATTTTGGTAAAAGGACAGCAGGGCAAAACAGTGCACGTCCGTCCGTCCGTCCCTCCGTCCATCCCTGCATTGCTGTGCACACATATACATATATTTCTGATATATAAATTTGTATAGAGAGATGTTAATTTACTCACCTGCCCGCCCATGATCTACCTTTTCCTGCTTCTCAGCACTTCTACCTTTTCATACTTCTCATCTGTTCTACCGTTTTCTGCTTTTCAGTCCTCTTGTGTCATTGAATTTATTCTTTCATTCACCATGCCTCATGTGCTTTGAAGCTTCCGTGAGGTAAAAAAAGTACTTGAGATTCAAGCAGCTGCTGGCTGTCTGCAGCTGCGCATGCGTAAACTCATGCAAATTCACTGTGATGTATTCCACAGCGCAAAGTCCGACGATACAAGAAACACATGTGAAAAAAAGAGCTGGGAAGCTGTGTCAGAATCCCATTCTTTGTTGGAACAAAACAGTTTTTTCTTTTCTGTACTAAGCTTCCCCGTTTGTGGATAGATTTTGCAATCAGTTGATACGATTTGACAAATGGTTTAAAAGACAGTTAAAGATTCTAAAAGGTCAGCAGTAGAAATCAACGGGATGTTAAAAGGGAATCAACAAAAAAGCAACAGGATTGCAATAGGTAACCAATAGAACCACAAGGTAAACAAAAAACAGAGTTCACAAATAAACATGAGCACTGAAAAGCGTAGACATTATTGCAGAGCATTTTGTTACTAAAGTTCATACCAAAGCAACAGCGCAAACAATGTTTGATTGGACAATAACATAACACTATATTCATCCAGGGGTATTGCTACTAAAGCCAAAAAGGGCAAACGTTGATCCTGGGGGTTATTATGCGCATTCAATAGTTTTTAGTGTACTTGGCTAACCCCTTTGTGGAACATATTTGCAATAGTTTGATAAGACTTTAAAACAAACACATAGTAATCAGTTAGAAATCAATTAGATAGTGAAAAAGGCAATCAAAAAGAATCAACAGGAATTGTAACGGGAATTGAACAATTAGTAGTTTCAACATGGAATTCAAAAAATGAAACATGAAAGCGTAAACGATATTGCAGGCGATGGTATTATTGAAGCCCAAAACGGCAAACATTAATGTAGGGTTATCTTATTCAATATTTCTAGTGTACTGGGCTACCGCCTTTTTGGAATAGATCTTTGCCGTCATGTAGAAAGGTTTAAACTGATTTAAAGAAATTAACTAAACAAACATCAAGAGGAATTCAATGGGAGATTGAAAGGACACTTTTTGGAATAAACATAGTGATCGAAAAGCGTTCAATAGGAATCAACTTCCGTGTAAAAAGAAAATAAGGAAGAATTCAAAAAGGGAACTTCAAAGGCGAGAGAGTCGCAATGGACTCGCAGGGACTATGTCTGCGCCTGCTTTTCTGATACCCCGGCAATGGAAAATACATGGTATGTAGGCTTGGGTAAAGTAGAGACTAAGCACCAAAACAGAACAAAAACCACCCTCCGGAAAATCTGGGGTAGTGATTTTGTTGATTTCTTTATTGGTGTTTGCTTTACCAGGGCAAGATGTGAAGCTCATTATCATATTATATCTGTCTGTTGCCTTGCCTTCAGTGTAGCTTCCTTGTGTTTGTGGCTCATACCGTATACCGCAAAACACAACATCTAAGAAGTAAAAAAGAAAAAACAACAACAAAAAACACTAAGTCGGGTTTTCTGAGAAATCTGTGTTCTTAGGGTGTTTGTTTATGGACCCTGTTTACATGATGCCATGCAAAGGAATAAACGAGGATAGTGTCGTATGTATATATATATGTTTATATGTCATATGTACACCGTGTTACACTGCTTGCGTTGCATGAATTGGGAAAGCCGCTGAATGCAGCCCTTAACTGCAAGTGTGACTCACGCATGCTGGCGCAAGACCCGACAAAACATGCTCTGAAGGTGAAATGTCCGTCCGAACTTGATGCTTCTGAGGCGCCCTCCAAATTTCCCATTCTCACACCCAAAGTGCTGAGTCAAGAAGTTCATGTCCTTCTGCAACTGATATCGCCCCGTCGGCGCAACAACTGGAGCCTTCGCCTGCACAGTCAGGAATCGAATACTTCGGCAAATATCTCATTCAGAGAATAAGTAATAACTAGTTCAAGAAATCGAAACAGAAAGGACGATTGAAGGGATCCATACTAACATTATCATTGCCAACCAAATTCAAGAAGCACCATTACTATACAGTATGCTTACTTGATCTTGCTGGAAGGTAGGTTGAACTCCCCAAAGACAATCAATTTATAGAGTCGAGCAAGAAAAACGCCTTGCGACAAGTCAAAAGCACGGACCGGAATTTTGCCATGTCCCTGCCTTCATGAGGAGTACGTGCGGGGCAATGACCAGGGGTTCGACGACCACAGTCGCCGATTGGACCGTCTCTGCCTCGATTGGACCGTCCGCTAATGTCGCAGGCTTTGGCGAGGTGTAAGTGTCGAGGGTCTCGTCCACAATAAGTACCACCTCGTTCTTCTCTGCCTCGATTGGGCGGAGGTCGAAATCGCTGCCTGGACTCGCGAGGCCCAAGGACGACCAAGGAGCGGGTGGAGGTTTCTTACTCGCCACCGCATCGGAACTACAAAGGCCATTGATGCATCTTGCAAAATAGGCGAAGAATGTTGGACGACCAATCTGCAAGGACCAATCAACATCTTTGGTCTTGGTCTGTCTTGGCCTGGCAGCTGCAAGAAGGAATTGATCTTTCTGACAAGAAACAAAACACAAAGTCACAGCGAATCTCATGAACTTCAATTGAAAGCAGGAAGCAGCCAGCTGCAGCGCCAACAAAACGCTGTAAGACTTTAAGAAGTCTATCCACAAAACCTTTTTTGTGCGATTTAGGCAACCCACGGGAACACTGGTTGATTTGATTTGAGAACTCTGGCTAATGTTGGGGTGTCAACCTTGGAGCCCAATTTTCATCTGACCGAAGAAACACAAAACACTACGCTCCGGTACAGGTCAGACAATGAAACGGGCCAGTTCCTTGGAGTTTTTGTACAAACAACCAATCCAGCATGCCCAAACAACAGTCTTGTAGGGTTCCATACCGTAACAATCCATGCATTGAACATTTACCTACATTGACGGGCTTTTAAGATCTTCTTTTAAGGGTCAATGTAAGCAAATCTTTCAGTTGCATTGATGGTCTGGGATAGGAAACTCAGCAAACTAGTTGCTCGACCTTCGTTGGAAGGACCGCTCCAGCCTTGAGCGTGATGCTGTCAGTGGCTGAAGCCCAGCGTTCAAGGGCTCCAGGTTTGGCACACCCAAATCATCAACACGCCAAGCGTTTCTGAGAAGACGATTATCCTCAATGGCTTTCACACCAGTGGTGCTGACAGGCACTTGAGCTTCACTCTTCAGGGTACTTGTGAAAGGGACGCCGGTCCTTGCACATGCCCAAATGAACTTCTTGCTGCAAAGCAATTTGTGAATATGATGGGTAAGAGCAAGACTCCTGTGTGTATGTGTGATTCGTGTGATTGATACTTTAACAAATATGAATGACTCTAGCCCGCTCCTAGTTATTCCTCATTGCTTCAAACAAATGGAAGCTGAAATCAGTAAGAACGGCAGCGTGCCTTTATACTTTGGATAAATTCAATCATCGAAACTACCAGTATGTTGGAGGGGCCTCTACTTTGCCATGCATGTAGCTTGAAAGAAGACTTCAGCCCTGAAACGGAAAACGAAAAAAGAAATGTGATGTTGATCAGGCGTGGAAGCAGGCTAAACAATGTTGGTGAGGTCAGGTGAGCAAGGTCTGTATCTGGGGGGGTGGAGTGACACAAGGCGAGAAAACAAGCTCGGTGAACACAGTTGAGGTGGACATGAAAGATTCATGTACCAGAGCGGGCGGAAATTTTGCAGGGAAACTGCTGCGCTGAATTAGAACGCATAGCAAAAAACAGGCCGTACTACTACTGGCGAGACACGAGACACAACTTGGCGAGACATGAGATGGTATGAGATGAGACTGAGCTATCTTCCTTTCAGGCCACGAAACTTTTGGCGGCGGTCATGACGAATGGAGAACGAATTCAACTGCAGTCATGGCGCTCTTGCGTTTGGAACACGGGAAAGTACAACAGTATGACAACCAGAATCATAAAAAAAAGCAGTAGCTGTTGCAAAGCTATGTTGACATTCTGCAGCAAAAACCATCGGCCTTGGGCTTTCTTCCAATGCAACTTCAGCACTTTCTTCTAGCTCCACTATGGACGGGCCGGATCTTGTAGAGGGGCTTCTGCTCCTTTTGGCGCCCACACTATAGTGCGTAAACGGCACAAAGTGACGACATGCAGAACAACATATAATCATGGCTGCAGAAAACATGTCATAAACACAAAGCAACGGAAGGCCTTTGCCCCTATGCAACAGTTGTGACAAACAAATCCACGCCAGCCAAACACAGTAACCATTGAAACCTAAGAGGCAACAACTTTGCCCAATCACAATACCAGTCTACAAGTGTAGGTGAATATACGTATTTTGCTTGGTGAGTTACTTCTTGACCCTTGGTGGTTGACAAAGCAGGTTTTCTTTGTCAAATCTACGAGCCATGCCTTGCTTCGGCCGCGCGCTTCGTGGGACTACCAGCGCAGCTGTTCCTGTCACACTTGCTGCATGGAGTTTCTGGCAATGAACATGATGGGCAAAAGTTCTGCACGTGCGGATGACCTGTTCCGCAGCACGCCACCCTTCCAGCTAGCAACACAGGAAGTGGGTTCGCAACAGCCAAAGGTTTTGCGTTTTGCTTGTTTACAACGCTGCGCTTGCCAAACATTGCGCTGCGCATGGATCTGTGAGTGCATGTATACTGCATGTGCTCCGTGATGGGTGGCTTGGGGCTGTAGACTTTTTGTAGGCAGTCAGCACTGTAGGGCCAAGAATGGTCAGCCTGGACAGTACTCTTCTGGTGCGCCGCTCATCTTTGGGTGGTGTTTGCTGGTGTGACCGCAGTTGTGCTTTGGACATGTCTGATTCTGCGCTGCTTGCCGGCTTGATTCACTCCAATGAGATTAATGGGAAGTCTGCCTGCCAATGGAGAACGGAAAGACTTCAATTTCCAGCACCAAAAAGGATCTTTGTTGCATGAATCGGGTCTTGGTGTGATGCAAAGAACCAACTTAATGTTTGCATTGGTTTGTGAATCTCTGACTGCTTGTCGGACATAGGAGAGCCGGACAGGTACCTAACGGTACCGTCCCCAACAGACGTGCAGCATGGTCTTCAAGACAAGCCAAAAGCCTCGAAAAAGAAACGTCGCCGACTGAAGACAGTGTATATTTACAGCTTTGATTGTTGTTATACTTGTGTTTTGCTAGGTCTTAACCATCCGGTTGTGAACGACTTCCAGCGTCGAACCAAAAGATCTGACAGTCGCGTCAAACATGCCTGCATGGACAAAGCCTGTGGGGAATGAAAGAACACTCAATGGTGTGGTCGTGTGATATTGTACAGTATATGCTGAACACGTTGCAGCGCGCCCACGAAGCGCCCACGACTGCTATTGTATCAACGTCCGGTGGTGAGGACTGCGAAAAGCAACAAACCGACACAGGATTCAGTTTTCCCTCACCCTCAGACCATCAAAATCGCATCGTTGCCAAAATGAGCAGCACAGTTTCATGTTTTTGCTGCAGCCAAATGCAACATCTGAAAGTTGTAGCGTAGACCCAGTGGGAGTGAAAGCAAACCAATGTCTTTATATGCTGCCTTTGAGTCTTGGCACATGGTGGCCACACACACACAAACACACATGTACCTGTGTGGTGACTGATGCAAAGGCAAGGCAACCGGCCACGAAGAGAAACTTCTGTACGCCGAACAAATGCGCAAAGACCGTAGCAGTCTCAATGAACTGTATTGGCCCTGTCACACCCCCAACCGGCATCACAAAGGGTTTTCAGGAATCTAGTTTTGGGCCACAAAGCCAGCTTGCCTGCAAGACTTTCGAAGCCTGTGCGCAGCAGCCGTGGAAAGTAGAGTGACAAGCCCATTGTCGCAGCGCACTTTCACCACTCCTGGCAACGAACGTGTCAATTGATGTTCCCTGCAGTTCGTTCATTTCATGCCCTCTCGGTCTCATGCATGTTCACCTCGAAGAAATCAGGTTGTAGGTTCCCGAAAACAATAATGCAACTGCAACCATGCACAAACCAAATTTCCTCTGGGTGGAAGCATATGTGGAAGCATTCTGTCATCCTGAAATGATCTGAAAAGCTATTTGACGATTGACCCACTACTGGCTCCAGCCTTCATGAAAGGGTACTCCATTGACCTTTTTTGTGGCAGTCATCACCTGCAAAAAGCAAACAAAGCTCCTCTTTAACCAAGCAAGGCTAAGGTCTAAAGCAGCAATCCGAAAGAGAACACTGCGGTACCCTCGGAAAAATGCCAAGAAGGTACCCGTCAGGAATTCGATTGGCCTCTTCGACGGTTGCAGCCTCCCAAACCTGCAGGTGCACCGTTTCGCTGCGCTGCGATCTTCAGTTTTGCGACCAGAACATGTAAGCAAGCGGGTTCAAGTGTGGAGAAGGTAACCTGATTCCAAAACACCACAAAGGTCCCAACTACCTGCAAGCTCCCATGCCTGAGTTTGTTCTGTGTCAAAACGTTCCCAACCCACAAACAATGGAAACATGATGAACATGATGAAACTCATGTAGTGTATACTGGTTTGTGCTCACAGTGTGCTCATTTGGCCTGTCTGTTTTCCCACATTACAAGTGAATCCTGCCTCATCTGAAACGAGAATCTCCACTCGATCCCCTGCTCGATAGTTGTGTCCGACACTCCCGATGGAAGTCACATTAGATGCGACAAGAGTTGGCTGTAAAGGCCGCGCTGGCGCAGTATGAGTCAGTTTGGGCGGAGAAACAGTTGCCTGCACCACCTGGACCCCTGGAAAGCCAAGCTGTGACACAAGCAAATCCTTGAATAGGGGAGGATACGCTGGAAGAGAGACACTGGCTGATCCGGGCGCCACTGTGGAATCGATGGGAGTTCCACGCACTGGCAAAGTCAAGCTGCCAACTCGTTTGAACGGTTCCGCTTGACCGACAGGCTGCGTGGGGCCAACGTTGATGTTCACAACGAGGCTGGGCTCCAAGCTGGAGCTCCTCATGCGATCCATTGCCATAGCACCACCCTCGCAGTTACAGCAGCTCTGTGAGATGAAAAACAGGCAGCAAACACACACTCTCGCTCCACAAGGTTCAGCAGAAACCTCCAAATGAACGGCGGTGATTCGGACAGATTGGGCCCAGATTGGGATCTCATCTATGAATTTGATCTTTCTTCTCTTCACCAATGGTGTAGGGACGGTACTTCAAGTGAAATCCAACTAGAATGTGATGTCTTGCTTATAGTGAATAGGAGCAATCCGTGAACACCGTGAACACTCAGTCGGACCAAACGCTTGCATTCTCGGACCGTCTCCGTCTCTGCTCCACTCCAACTTCCAATGTACAAACAGCAAACGCCAACTTTTCCTTGTGCTGCTCACATCGGGCTGCCACACTTGAGACTGCCACCGACAGTCCCAAGTTGAGCGTGACAAGCAGCGTCGTCTCACCCTTCGCTGCATGTTCGAGTCCTCGCAAAAGGAGGGCACAAGCCACGAGCGACCAATTGTAACGCTGCGTCCATCAAACGGACATGGTAGTATGTGTTTTTTGTTGTATTTTTATGTTCACATTCAAACATACGTTCAGTTCATTTTATTGGTGTGTAGTGGCCAGAGGCTAGGCCAAAGGAACCTCGGCCAGTTTTATATGAGATGGCCAGAAACTAAGCCACGCACCTCACAAGATCCAGGGCTTTTATTGCTTTGATTTACCGTTTTTAGTCTAGCCATATTGGAATCTCAGTGTACAATCTGAGATAGAAGTGTGTTCAAATCTCTGACTTTGGTGATTCTCCCAATCTTCAGTCGCACAAGGGTACTGTATAAGTGCGTGTGTTTGTGCGTGTGCGGGTGGGCAGGTGAGTTTTTGGGTTTGGCAAACGTGCATCTCCTTCTGGTCATTGTTGTTGACTTTTTGGGAGATCGAGCAAGGGGGTCGATCTATGGACAGCTTGTAGAGGCACATCTGTAACAGGTAACGGTAGAGGTGTGTATGCAATATGATTAGGACAAAGGCAAAGGTGAGTTCCCACAAGTAATAATGGTTCAAGCCAAAGGTGACTCCCCGTTCTGTCAACAAAAACGGGGAAGCTAATTGTTGGCTTCAGTTTTAGCTGTTCCTGTTTACAGTTGGTGCTAGCAGTGAAACCATAGGTGTCCAAGCAATCGGGCCAATAAGGTGATGCAACCAATTGCATCTTCGGGAAGTCACCGGCAACATCGAAGGGATGTGAAGGAACGTCAGCAAAAAAACAGCGGCTCATGAAATGTTGGCGCGATTCTCAGGGCCCCTTCAAGTCACTGAAAATGGGTCCGCCAAGACAGTATCACAAGTACTATCACAAGTATCGTCCCACCCAAGGATGATGAGCAGGATGAGTGTGACTATGACGGGAAATTGGAGACCAAGTACAACCAGCCATGCCGGAACGATGGATTTGTCAGAAGTTTGGAGTGTCATCCTGGCGCAAACCTTGAGGGTCGGGTCGAGGGTGTCTACACAACCATCAAGCGAACTTCCATTCCTGGCATCCAGCAAGCCTGTGCAACACAACCCCTTCTCCAAAAGTGTTCCGTTGTATTTATATGGTTTTCTCGTGGTCCTTCGTCACCTGCGGGTTGACACCTCTGCACCTCAGCGGCCAAAGGACACAAAGGGACACAAAGCACTCCAGCATGCCGTGCGAAAATTCCTTGGGATCTGACAGGAACCTTGGGAACTCCTGAAGGCTTGAACCTTGTGAAGCAACGCGGGAAGCTAGCCACTCCGGCATGTATCGGTGTATGTTCTTTGCTACCAAACAGCTCGTCAACGTGATCTGCTTTTTGCATTGCGTAAACAAGATGGAGCCCACGAACCCGAATGCAAGCACGATCGAAAAGCTACATATATCCAAATGACACTCTTGTAGGACACTCTTGTGGGACACTCTTCTGGGACACTCTTGTGGGACACTCTTGTGGGACACTCTTGTGGGACAC
>CAXAMN010024084.1:461723-475863 GCA_963970005.1 Durusdinium trenchii | reverse complement strand
CTTGTGGGACACTCTTGTGGGACACTCTTGTAGGAAACTCTTGTGGGACACTCTTATAGGACACTTTGTGGGACACTCTATCTGGGAGCGTTTCGTACGAGACTTCCTCCAAAAGTCACACGACAAGTCTCCAAAACGAGCGTTTCGTACGAGATTTCCTCAAAAAGTCACACGTCAAGTCTCCAAAACGAGCGTTTCGTACGAGACGTCCTCAAAAACTCACACGTCAAAGTCTGCAAAGCGAGTGTTTCGTATGAGACTTCCTCCAAAAGTCAAGCGGAAACACCCATCAGAGCACACACATCATGCAGCCCTGCCAAGCAGTTTCGCGAGTCCAGCCCCTTCAAATAACATTTGCTCACACGCTAATCCCACATTCACCTCTACCACTAAGCTCACCACCTCACGATTGCCTGCGCCTGCCACAAATCTTTCCCCATCCACACGTCTAACGCGCACAAAGTCCTGCGCCTGCCACGAGATTTCACCTCCCTGACACCTCGCAACCTCACGATTCCCTGCGCCTGCCACGAGAATCGCACTTCCACGCCTCAAAACCCGCACGAAGTCCTGCGCCTGCCACGAAAAGTCAGAATATCATCTCATGTGAGCTTCAACAAAATGTGCACCACACCACACGTTTGGAATGATTTCGATCCGTTCTGAGCACACTCCCATCCACCAAAATCGCCATTTCAGCTGAGACTTGTCACGAAAACAGAGCTTCGATGTCACACCCTGAAACGCAAATCCCAATGGCACGGCCACATCCAACACCCCAAAAACACCACTCTCCACACGCTAATCCCAAAGGAACTGCGCAGCAAACTGCGGATCTCACAAAACGCTGCCTGCGCAGTGAAATCATCTTAGTATTGCTCTTTGGAATTTTGGAATTTTTTTTTTGCTCTGTGGAAGGGTTGGTGCCATCTTCCTTGAGTGATACCATTCTAGGTGCAAAATCGAGAATTCAAAATAACTTATAAGCTTCCTACTCAAGGGTCTAAGAAAACAGCTGTGGCAAAGTCATTGTGCAAAGCGAGGCATACAACGCCAGCCAACTTCAAGGCATTTGACGGGACTTTGTGAGAATGTGACAATTGAAGGGCAACAGGGGAAAGTTAATTTCCTGTGTCCAAAGAATAATTTTGCAGCACCCGCTCGACAAACAGGCAACCCCCACTCGAGAACACGTTTTCCAAAGTTTGTGTAGAACAGGAAGGCTGCAATAATCAGCCTGGTTGGAGGTTCCCATGCTTGGTTTGGAACCGCTGGCTGGAGCAATCTTCAATTCAATTCAAGAGAAAATATGGTGCGCAGTGCAAGCCAGACTCCCAAGCTTCCCGTTAGTTAGAAAACTTAGAAGTTAAAACTGTAATGTTTTTACAGGTCTTTTTCCGGAAGCCTGAAACATTTAAAGCATTCAATGCACCAATGTAAAGAAAGCCAGACACCCAAAATTGAAGAAGTCTTGATCGCGCTCTTTTTTCATTCTGCGCGAGCTCACTGCATGCATCCTGGCCGATGCAGCCAGAGATGCAACAAAAAGCTTTGCGCCCATGCCAGAGTGCATGTATCTTGGCCGACGCAGCCAAAGATCACGCCAGCGGGTTCCAAACCTCGTCGTTTTCCTCACCCTCTTCCATCTCCACTTCCTGGTCGTCATCATCGACCTCCCCAGCTGAGGCTTCGGTTGCTTCTGTCTTTTTTGTTTGTTTTTTGTGGGTGGCTCATCATCGCCGCCTACTGCAGGCTTCGGCTTGGCCCTAGGCTCAGGCTTCTTAGGTGGCTTTTCTGGCTTCGGTTTCGGCTTTGGCTTATTTGGTTGACCCTTGGCCTTGGATTTGGGTTCGGCTTTGGCTGCAGCAGTCACTTGCTCACCAACCGCAATATGCCCCCAGCCTGAAAAATTGTCCTTCTTGCACTTAGAGGACGACATTCTGTGGGCCCTGGCCGAATCAGCCAGAGGCCCACTTATTTTATCTTTCCTTGAGCAAAAAGCTGCGTCGGACGAGAATCGTGTATCTGAGCCTCCTACAGAGGTGACTAACAGACTACTCCTTACAAGCTTCAAGAACGTTCCCGAGGCTCGGTTGGAGCAGGATAAAAGCAGACTGTCCTAGAATTAGAAAACATGAATGGAATTTTTTCTAGCAGTCTGCTTTTTTCCTGCTCCTTAGGAGGTTCAAGAACGTTCCCGAGGCTCGGTTGGAGCAGGCTAAAAGACCTCTCCTTACAAGCCTGGCGCGCCATTTTTTTCCCTTTCCCAAACTTCCTGTCTCAGCCGAAGCAGCCAATGACAGGCTCCTGGTCTGTCCTTGGCAGCTGGCCGAAGCTCCCAGTCAGCCTTGGCTTACTGCGCGTCCTCGGCAAGGACTTCAAGAGCAAAGTTAGGGAACCATTTGCTCACTCCACTCCAAGACAGTGTCAAAAAAGAACCTGGCATGTCTTCAAGCACTCGGACACACGCCAAAGCTGCCTTGAAATCATTCTTAGTGAATTGAGTCAACGGGTCTCTCAAATAGCTCGGCCCACGCGGAGGCAGGCCTGTGACGACGCGAAGCGTAGGGTATTGATGCGGACAAGTATATTTGATTGTGGTGCAAACATCCAGCACATGAACCAAACTTCCGTCTAGCAGGGCTGTTGCTGAATCAGGTAAATGCTGCCATGCCCACAGTAGCGCGTTCCTCAAGCACTCAGCTTCGTCCAGGGCATCGTCCTCCCCAAAGTGGAGGATCAGCAAACGGCGGGTATCTGCAGTAAAGCGACAAAAGGACTTCAACATTTCTGGATCAGGACCAGGGGGAGCCATTGCCATAGAAAGGGCCAGCTTTGGGCCATTTGCAGCAGCCAGCTTGAGAATCTTCAGGGTTCAGCAGAAACTCCTGCCCAACCGCGCCAATTTCAATGTGGCCTTCGCCTCCACATTGCTCATGGCAAAGGATTTGGCCGAAGCAGCCAATGACCTCTGCAGAAAAGCACCTCACCGAAGCAGCCAAAGTACTCAGCAACCCCCACTTGGGAAGGCAAACCCATTTAGAGCCACATGGCGGCGTCAAGATTTGGAAATAAAATTGTCCAAGGCCCAAATATCTTTTCTTCCCTTCCTCGAGAAAACAGTATTGAAAAATCGAGACAATATTCTAGGAGCGTCAATGAAGGTGAAAAGTTAAGGTTGACATGACTACAAGTTTAACTGCTAAGAAGGGACTGTCCTAGCTAGAGCTGAACCTAGTCATGATTTACACAGTCAGACGCGACCCTACAAATCGAGAAGTCTAAATAACTTTTGAGGTGGTAGCAAAACCTTCAAACAGACAAACTTCAACCCCAATTGAAAAAGCAAAAAAAAATTCTAAAATTCCAAAGAGCAATACTAAGTCATCCTCCACACTTCAACATCTTACATTTCCACACGATTCCTCGCTATTTCACACGAATCTGACACGTCACGTTTTCATCCGAAACCCTTCCCCCAATGGCAGCGCCTTAGCGCTCTACTGCGGACGGTTGGGAACGGTTGTGGACGGTTGCGAACGGTTGTGGACGTAGAAACAACGGGTCGCGAACAAGGCTCTACCCCCAGACCCCGAGAGTTAAACGAGAACCCTTCGCTACGCATTCGGGAAAAACACAATCTTCTCTTCAAGCCAGTTTCCCGTACATCAATCAGATCTGTCCAACAAGCATGGGGAAGGCGCCTGCTGACATAAAATCATAAATGCTCTCAGAAGGCAAAAAGAAAACAAGTATGGTACAGCCCCACCACTACTCGAAGGATCCAGGGTGACACCCAACGGACCACGGCTGCGCCAAACAGGTGGCTGCGCCAAACAGGTGGCTGCGCCAAACAGGTGGCTGCGCCAGCAAACGTGGACGGAGCTTGGAATCCGACTCGGACAGCACATTGTCTGTGGGTGATGTTCTCCTTTGGGGGTACCCTTGGTTGGTAGGATGACATCTGGAGCTTGTCACGTGTTTGAGGATGTTTGTCATGTTGATTAGGAAGAGGCTTCACCATTGCGAGCATGACAGGGCGCAGGTCATATTTTGTGGGAATACATATCATTATATATCACCCCCCACTGACCTTGCTGGAGCCTAGCAATTGCTTTGACCAATCAATAGCCGATACTCAAAGCACCCAAAAGAAGATAAAAGAAGAGCTGTGAGCAGTCCCACGTGGGTGGCTATTGTTTGGAGAAGCATTCCTGTGATTCAGTGATGCGGCCCTCGAAGCATTCCTGTGATTCAGTGATGCGGCCCTCCTTACCCCAGACTTCACAAGCACTGCTGCACAAGCACTGAGGCTTTGGCGTGGTCAGGTCCTTTGAAGCCTTCCAAAAACAGCTTGACGAGCGCAATCAGCCGATAAGTCAGCATAGTCAGCTTGCACTTAAAATCGGAGCTATGTAGCCATATCATGGTGACTTCTTTTGCCAAAAGTGTCTTCCACACCTCCTCAAGCGCTGGGCTCGAGGTGTTCTAAGCCTGAGTTGGCTTCAAATAGAGCTCGTTTTGTTTTTAGGTTCAGGCTGCGTTGACACCATGGAGTGCTGAAACTTGCACTCCGAAAAGTGCAATCCGCAAAACATCCGACTCGCAAACGCGGTTACCACATGGAACTGCAGATGAGAAATGAGCGCCGGACGGCACCAGCCAAAGCCTCACCTACAACCAGTGGACTGAGGTCTGTTCAATGTCCGAGAAATGAACAACTGTTGATCTCGACATTCAATTCGCTTGCTCTCCCCAACCACAAGAATGACAAGGAGCATGGGCAGTCATTATTCAAACCAAATCCATGTCTGAGAATCATATGTTGCATGCTGATGAGCCAGCCGCTCTGCCTTCATTTTCCAGGCCAAAAACAGACTTCGTGCCTTTCACTTCATGGACAGTCAGCGCGGAACAGCTCTGAATGTTGGAGGTTCCTGGCCAATTCATACGCCAACTCTATCGGATGTCCAGCTATTGATTAGTAAATGTAAATAGTACTAGTATAATGAGTATAATATATATATATACACCAGATCACGAGATGTATCTTTGCACACACTGGATGTAAATGGCCAAGTTCACCGCTATAGTGGAGAGGACACAAAGGACAGATTTGAGCAAACAAAAAGGTGCGACACCCACTTTGGCACCTGGAACTCACTTGGTCTCTGCGAATCCTGCAGTCCAGCTATCTGCATATTGCAACAAATCAGCGCATTTGGCTTCTTCGGATGTGAAAAATGAAACGCAAACATCTAGGACCATTACCCTTGCACACCCTTGCTAAGCTTCTTCAAAGGGGCTGATGTCTCTGTTCGGCACAGCACTGCCTTTCTTCGCTGGAAGTCGGAAGTCATGGACTGACCCTGAGAACGAGAATACTACACAAACTCGGACTTGTGAAACATCCATCCCCACACGAGTTTGATATCAACGAACACAAGGCGAACACAAGTGAGCTCCCCACGGAAGGAGAACTCCCAAAGGGACGCAAGCTGCGAAACGAACTTGCTGAAGCAGCCTTATTAATCAAAGCCACACCAGGTGGAGATCTTCACAAACAGTGTCAACGGAAAAGTGATAAAAAGGACACACGGAAAGCGAGACACCAAAGAACACTGTAACAATATCACATAGAATGGCTAAATCTGTAATCAGCGGCTCCAAGCTCGACTGGCCACTCCAATCTTCAAAGAACAGAATGCAAAACTGCTCAGTTGCCGAAACTTCTAGACGTAGTCCGACAACTGTTCAGTTCGGTCATCTTTGCCTTTTGGTGCCAGGGTAGTCTTTTACTTTGGTCTAAAATAGATAGAGGACGTCTTGGAAGGGTTCCCTGCCGTTGGCCTTTCCTAGGTTAGCATTGGGCACGTGGCCACATGCCTGGACGCTCAAAAGCTGTAGAAACAGTTGTCAGCAGGTGTTCTGGGCGTTCCCTTGCAAAATTCCCTGCTTTCTCATGCTCGGTTTAAAACAAGTATGCCTTTTGAACCCGTTTGGGTGTTGTTTACACGATATTGCTCTTCCTAACAAAACATTCTGCGCATTTCTGAAGTAGCATTTCCTATAGTACTGCACTCTAAGCTTCCTGCCGCCGAAGTCGTCTTCTAGTTGGTACCTCAGGAGGAATTGTGACTCTGTGCTGAGGCTGCAGGGAGTTTCGCATCAGCTCTAGACATATATATGCAATTGATTGCTACCAGTAGCATCCATGCCATGCAAACATAGAATGACCCGTGCGTTTGTTCAATCTTCGTGCTACACTCAAGCAAAGTGATGTATGTTGACCATGGCCTGGCTGGGACAATGTATCTGATCCTAAGAGCTTACGCGACCCCTTTTTAGTGCCCGTGTTATCAGTGAACTTTCTCAAACGTCACCACTTGGATGTCTCATTCTGAGGTGGACACCGCTCGAGGCAATCACTGCAGCTACCTTTGCAGGGACCGACCTGCAACAAGACTCGCCGGAGCCGTCCAGAAAAGAACACCGAAAGTGTCCGGATCATGTGTTCAGAAACATGGGTTTCCGAATGACAGCTTCCGAATCCGTCTTTGGCCCTGGAAGTACATGGTTTGATGTTGTGGCTTGCTGAGCTTGCCGGTGCTCGTTC
This sequence comes from Durusdinium trenchii, assembly GCA_963970005.1. Lineage (NCBI taxonomy): Eukaryota > Dinophyceae > Suessiales > Symbiodiniaceae > Durusdinium > Durusdinium trenchii. Next base: position 469,247 of record CAXAMN010024084.1, on the reverse strand, counting down.
TCGCTACCGATTTGATAGGTGCATACCATGTCTACGCCACGAATCAATGCCTCTCAAAAAAAGGATCCGATGAGTTCGGTCAAGCTACGTTGCCATCAAATGGGGTCACAACAATGATCTCATGTGACAAGTACTATAGTTAGTGTGGGAAGCTGCGGATTGAGCAGCTTTGTCCTTCCATCTCTACATTCCAGTGCATCTGCGACACACACACACACACACACATTCCCAAGTTTGTCAGGCGTCACCAAACGGTGCCATCTACTATATCTTCAAGCCCTGCAGTCCACTACGGGCGACTGCATTGAAGGCAGAAGCTACCAGCGAGCCACTTGCTTTTCGCAAGACACTTTGGGCCGCTGGGGAATCGTTTGGAGTCCAGAGTGAACGAGGTGAACGGTGACTTCATCGAAGCTCGTTGAAACTTTGGTTCCCATGGTGGGAAGACATGAGGTGGAAGACCCCGGAGTGAGGCCACCCGGCATGGAGATTTGACTTGCATCTGCTACTGGGTCTTCGTCAACCAACAGAACTCTCGTTTGACTGGGCACAGAAATATCCCCGGACGTACTTGGCCGATTCGATTCGCCGGTGAAATGCGTACAGACTCTTGGCGCAAGACTCTTAGTCGAGGCCAGCGGACAGCGAACATTCACAAACCGGTGTATGAACAGAACACGTATATTGTCCAGTGTCCATATGTGGGTACACCTATTCATTCAATTGGAGTACTTCACGGTACTTCGTCATCTGCACCATGTCAAATCACAAACGCACACTTGTTGTGCTCAGAAATGAGTTTGTCAGGCCCCTGTAATACTAAAGTCAGGTTGAACTGCTGCTCTCATTGTCCGAATCCGCGCAACTGAACACCCTGTAGTCCAATCCATCACACATCTGCCTCAGCAAATAGGTGGCAAACAGAAGATTCCAAGCGTTGCAGAACTTCGACACTTGTGCATTGTTAAATTGTGATTGCCATGTGATGACAATTTGTGGCAGACCTTTGAGGGGCAAATGCAAGTTGAACCACATAAACGTCGTTCATGCCCCGGGCCTACATTGTAGGGGCAACAGTCTAGTAACCACCCTGGACAGTTCCTGCAGGACACACACACATTCTGGAGAAGGCATGCGAAGATTGATGAGAAGGCCACAGTACGAGTACCACATGATTGGACGCACCCAATCCGTGGTGAGCGCGAACCCTTCACGGCTTCAAAAGTTCATCAACTAACAATCGACCTTTTGCGTCTGTGTTATAGTTTTTCTGCAATCGGTGACACATGTGCCATGGAGTCATGGAAAAAAAACGCATTGTAATTTTCGGCGTGCGCAATAACCTGCAAGTAGGTTGAAAAAATCACCTGTGTGATGCTCTTGCGCAGTGTACTGCGCAGCCGCGAGTACGTAGTGGCAACACAAGCACGGGTGAGCAGGCAGTTGCAACACAGGGCTGTGAGGTGAGTCGTCGGTCGACGAGCCTTGGACAGAATCGTGCAAAATGGTGGTGATGGTGGTGGTCGTGGTGACGGTGGTGATGTTGGTGGGGTGCTGGTGATGGTCGCGATGAAAGTGGTGATGGTTATGTTGGTGGTGGTGTTGATGGTGGTGATGATGTGATGATGGTGGTGATGAAGGTGGTGACTCAGTGGTGATGATGGTGGTGGTAATGGTGACGATGGCGATGGCGGTGGCGTGGTGGTGCGGAGCTCCCACGAAATCTGCACTTCAAGGTTCACAAAGTGCTGTGCCTGCCACGAAATCTGCACGTCAAGGTTCCGCCTGCGACACAATCTGCACTTTGAGGTTCACAAAGTGCCGTACCTGCCGCGAATCTGCACCTCCAGGTTCACAAAGTGCTGCGCCTGCCACGAAATCTGCACTTCCAGGCTCACAGAGCATAAAACATCATAAAACCACTTTCATGTATGTGTGTCACCGAATAGTCGACTTTGGACCACCAAAACACAAGTTTTCCCTTGCGCCTGTCACAAAAACCTGTCACAAAAAATTATCGCCAAGCCCATCCAAAAGCCCGAAAATGTGCACGGCACCACAACGAGAGCGCAGTCTCGAAGAGCACCCGCTCGCAGCCACCAGATTCTGTGAGCCTGCCCAGTCGAAATGCGCTTCGATTGTTTCGATTGTTTAGAGGTGAATGAAGGTACTGTAGACAGCAACGAATTAGCCACAAACGGATGCGAGCATCTGGATCAAACACCCGTCCTTAACAAGTATATACAAGTACCGTAAGAACCCCTAGTGTGATCATACTGCTTGGGGAAAAAAACAACTGAAACACCTGAAAAGAACCTGTAACATACAAACCCTGGACATCCAAAACCGGATCCAAAGGGTTCTCTGCGGTACAAAATCCCAGGTTTATGGCCATCAATCCAAGCCCAGGCCAGGAAGATCATTAAACATCTGAAGAGCATAAGAAGTCTGCAACTCAGGGGCCAGCAGCTGTCACACTCCTTGTCATCTTGTTGCTTCCGCACCTCTTCCTCGGATAAAATACAGCTGATGCATAGCTGATTTCAGTCTCTTTAGTCACAGTCACTTTGGTCTGGGAATTGCGAGCCTGTTATCATCTGTGATGATAATTTATGGCTCTCCAAATAATAACAAAGGATCAGGCAGGAAGCCATAACCACAAATGCTTGACCAATTTATGGCTCTCCAACTTATACTTTGTTGCTTCACAAAAAAGAACCACAGCAGGCATATCTAAGGGTACCAGTGCAGGATCAAGTTTGCAATCGATTTCCTCATTTGCCACAAACGTGCCAAGGTCTGAACTGCCGTCGTGTCGGGAGTTCTTGCCGAGGAACCCAATCTTGATGAAGGCAAGTAGAATTGCACGAGTACAGAACAAGCAGCACAATGTGAAAGGCGTTCCATACACCAAACAGGATGTAGGCAAACATCATATCAAGAAACTGGACCTTGGGCTGGAGCCATGGGTATCACATGTGGCTCTACAAGATCCTCGTGTCCACAACACTTTACGCTTGCTAGCATTGGGTTTAACTCACACCAGGCGGGGTAAAATCCCATCTCCGACTCTTACAGTTGCAATACCAAGAAGTGGCATCGTATATAGTTGGGAAGCACACTCACGTTGGTTCCATTAACCAAAATGCCATCCAACCCCGAAAGGCCCCGAGTGTACCACAGCACACTTCATCTCCACCCCCCCAACAACAAAAGCTAACATGCCACTGGGACAGAACTCTCCAGTACCAGTACTTGAGAGTGTGTCATCAATGAAAAGCCGGGAGGGCATGCGATTGCGTGGATGGTGTGAACAGCTTGCTTTTCATGATGAGAAGAAACCTTAGGACGCTTGCGCCCCTAAAAACAATCGGCGATGATCGAAGCGACAAACTGGGCTTTGAACATTAACTAGACAACTGCGTTTGGTGGGGATACACCCCTGAGACAGCTGGCACCTTGTCATGCGCTGATTCCACTTCTTGAAAGTCTGAGCTTGGACACACAGCCTTCCAAGGATTCTTCGGACGCGAGCAAATTTAATGGAATCATTGACCTCGAATTTGGGATTAACAAACAAACATATGCTCAACAGGCACAGGGTCCCAGCAAGAGTCATCAATTTGCAATCTTCTTTTGTGGTTCATGGTTGTTCTGTGTTCAGCAACAAAAGAACTTGCTTCCAAGACAAACCAATGCAATTGTGTAAGGCTGCTTTTTACACGGGGCCGCTGTATGCTGCAGCCATTATATATTGAATTATATGATATTATGACAAAGTCATGATCATGCGTTCCAGCATTCACATGATGTCGGGCCAACCCAATCGAGTCTTAATGGTCAAAACAGCAATCATAATCACAATAGTTTTCCGGGTATTTCCGGGTCACACTTCCACCATTAGCCATGAGAATGGGACCTTTTGAACCAGCGCCCAAACTCAAAACCACCGACCAGCGCTCCAGTTAGTTCGGTAAGCACAAATTCCTTGAGACGCGAACGAGTTCACTGCACCACACTCTTTGTGTTCACTCTAAGGCCTCTCAAGTGATTAGAGATCGATGGCTTGAATTGGCTTGAGCTTTTGCGTGCTTTTGTAAGGTTGTCAAGTGGTCATGAGTCATGGTTGTGAACAATTGAAACAAGTTGATCCATTTCCCCTCATAACGGACTTCCCCAGCTAACACCACAATGTGGTTGACATCCCCCGATATAGTTGCACACCAAGACACTACCAACAAAACTGGTTGGTGGTGCCAACATAGATGTCCTAAACACATGTGATCGTCTTTTAGACAAAAAACATTCAACGACATAACGTAGATTAACGTAGTAAAAGCACATGAACGTGAAAACTGGGTTCAAGCACGCACCAAACCAGGAAAATATAGGTCAAAACCAAAGAAGGCCTTGGGAAAAACAAAAAAAACTATCCTAATTTTGAAGCCACCTTTATATCTGTGTCTAGTTTTTAGGGGGTAAACAGCCTTAACTCTCAACCCATACTTCACAACCGGCTCTTCCGCTGTAGGAGTCCTTCAACAAAGAAAGTCACCCAAAAGTTGTTGGCGGCCCCTTTACCTCTGCATCGAGGTGTTCATCTTTCGCCCTCCGGATCACGCTGGTCGTTCAACGCACGACAGCAGGCCTTCAAGATCAGCAGCTCGACAGCTGGAACGATGAGAAAAATGTAGGAAGAAAGCAAGTAGAGATCAAGCCACGTCTGGTAGTCCTAACAAGTTCTTGCTGTTGTGTGGTGTGTTGCGTTCATTCATTGACAGCGGTGTTCGCATGGTAATCCTATATCTAAACCGTTCGATGATTGAAATTCGATAGTTGTACAATGTTTTTGGATGTGCCTTTGGAACTGATTGGATGCCCGTGAGTTGAATATGCCAACCTGAACTCGCATATTTTGAGTGGGACAAACACAACGACAACAAACACATCGTGGCAGCCAGTCGGTTGGTCGACGAATCCTTCCCAGGAAGTTGATCGTTAATCACGTATTTCAATGCCATAATCGTCAGGACGAACGTGATGATGATGGAGATACGATCTCCTTAGCTGTGCGCAGCAGTCGTCATGTTATTGCTGAAAAGGAAGGGTCGACCCACAATCCCAACAGCCAACGGGCCTTTCAATGCAGCACGCATCCCGGCCCATTGGCAAGCATCAATTTCATACACATCCAAGGTTCCCTGCACCTTGTCTTTTACCCACGGCTTGCTATCTAATTAGGTTTCTGACAGCACCTTCCCAAGTGAAAAGCGGGACCAAAGATTTAGCCAAGAATCCCGGGCTATCGACGTCAATCATAAAGGTGCCGAAAGAAGCAAATATGAGGAGATAGAGCATCACAACAATGTTGACAAAGTATTTGCCTGGCTTCCGCTCAAGGTGAACAGTTGCCTTGAGCTGTGAGTACTCTTTGCCAGCAGCATTTCCAGTCGTCTTTTTCTTTGTCAAAGTGCTCTCCTTCTGCTGTTCCTCAAAAACACAGATTGCAAACGAGAGCCATATCCATTATGGGCGACCTGCTTCCAATTGTCCTTTGGTGTGTATTGAAATGGACGCTAAGACCCTAAGCAAGCAAAAACACCATTGACAAAACCATTCCTAGTACTTGCAGCCCTAGTCGGCTCCTTGTCAACGACATATTCTGCAATTTGGTCGACGCGGCAGATTGATTTGAACTTCTCGTCGACCTCAGGGCTTAAAATCTACCTCGATTCACAAGTATCTTCTGTCCAAGCAAATACTCTTAGACTACACCATCACAGACCCAGAGAGCGAGATGAAACCAATTGTCTCCGTTCAATCACTGCTTTCATTGGCAGGGGACAGCTACAAAGTTGACAAGGCGTCAGCATAACAAGGCCACCTGCACCGGCGCCCAGTCTCCGAAGTGTGCACAGCCCATTCTTCCAACACGCCCTTTGTTTCATTTGTCTTGCTTCTTTTTGTGAAATCTTCTTTTTCCAGCTCCCCAGTTTCCATAATATTCAACGCTTCTGCAGTTGATTTTTGCAAAGCTCGGGAGACGTCGGCGTCCAGATCTGCTAGTTAGACTTTAGAGCGCTCAACCTACAAATCTTCGCACTTGGGACTTGTGCTCTTGGACTTACCAGTACAGCGCTCGCGGCTCTTACAGCACGTGGACTTTGGCAAACTACCAGACTTCGAAGGTTCTTTGCAGGCTTGGATTTGGCCTGGCTTGTGGTTTGTCTTGGCCGTGAGCTCAAAAATGCTGGAGAAGCTGAGGTGTCTGTGTGCAGTATCTTCCCCAAAGCAAGGGCAAAGGAAGAGCTTACCTGCCATGACACCCACAGCTACCTCGACTACTTCAGCACTTTAGCAAAGAACACCATAGCTGACACTCTGTGGGAAAAAACACAGACTGCTACGGATTCCGATCAACGCTCATCAACGTGCACCATTTCATCCCACCTCTAAGACCATGATGGAAGAAGGCACGCTTGCTGTGATGGCGAATTGGAGCAGCTGGCGATCCAACGGAAAATGCTTGAGCTCCATATTCTCCTCACAGTCTCTCTGTCTCGCAATAAGGCCCACAAGTGGGACAAACATGAGTCATTTGTGACAAATCCATGCCATTCATTGGTATCTGACCCAATAAATCATAGTCACTCCATGGCATAAGCGTTTTTTGGCAAGGTCGTAATGTCCGACCAACACGTTGAGAACTATATAATCGAAAATTGACTGTATTTGTGTATGTATAGTATACTGTATAGTGTATAATATCATTATCCTGCATACATTGCCATGTCAAGAAATCGACCCAAAAAAAACCCAACAACACCTCCCTTTGTTGCGTCATGCTCCGGATCTCCCTGTCCTTGAAGGTAGCACGCATCTTGCGGAATAGGATCACCTCCCCCCACAGTTCCATTGGTCAACCGCTGGTGCTCGGTGAGCACAAGAGGTTCCTGTCCATTAAAGGGGATCCAAACATCGACATTCGACAGTGCAAAGCATCCAGGCCGGGAGACATCTAGCCAGTTCATATATATCAATATCCTTTTTGTTTACTGTGAAATAATAGGAACTTAACCCCTTCATTGGAGAGGTTCCATACTGGGATTGGCCCCTAATGCTAGGAAAGAGCACCCTGAAACAGGAGAGTCTCAAGACTGGAAGACAAACACAACTCCAATAACTATACTGGTTTCAGAGGTTTGATGGCACTGGCACCCAAAGATGTCTTGAAAAAACTGGGGCCCATATAAACCACCATGAGGATTGTGCCATCTACTGTGAAACCACTGTAAGTGGCTTGAGCAAAATGAATTCAACAACCCCTTCCTCCATAAGCTTGCTAAAACTCACGAGGCTGCTCTTCTCACCAAAGACATTGCCGAAATCTTCAAAGTTTGGCCTCGAATGGACACGCCTTTGCATGGAAAGTCCCCTGGAATGACGGATCCACAAAAAACATGATACAACAAATGTTTGTGGTTCGCTGTCTCTTTTTGCTGCGAGAGGCCTGAGGCTGTCAGT
>CAXAMN010024084.1:423776-461713 GCA_963970005.1 Durusdinium trenchii | reverse complement strand
CGATTTCTTTCGAAGACTTTGAAACACTCTGAACACTCTGCCTTTCCACGATCCCGAACTTACCCTGCTTAGCAGGGTGATGAAAGAAAAACAAACCTTCACAAGGGGTTCCAACGCTGGACTAGAGCCTGTGCCTCGTCAGACAGTGTCAATGTGGGAAGACGTGATAAACCGTCCTGAATATACAATTTAGCAGCTCTAATACTGCTCCATCTGCCCTGATCTAATGCTGCGTCATACGACAATGTGTCCTGAAAAAGCGCCGTAGCGCCGCCTCTCCTGAGGCTATATGGACGAAAAGCCATTTGATGCACTTTGAAAGACCGGCAGTAGTGCTTAAAGCGCTGCCGAAAAGCGGATTTGGAACCGCGCCAAATGGGAACCTGCAAAAGCTGTTGCTCTTTCAAGTAGTCCACTAAGGTGTCTAAGACCATGAGTGTCCACTCGTTCTTAATGGTCACTACTTCAGCGATGCCCTTAGCTGCAGACGTTTTGGTTTCTGCCAAGCGAATCAGTCCAATGCCGTTACGGATCAAGATGTCTGCTCCGCAGAGTTCCAAGAGTTCGCCCGTACGAAGAAGTCCGTCGAAAGCAGCTAAAATGAGGCCTGCGAACACGAGGTCCCCCCGAGCAATCGCTTTTCCAGCGAATGCGTAAGCTATCTCACGAGGTAGAGGTGGAGCTCTGCATGGAACCTCTAGACGACGCCAAATGCGAAACAGTTTCCAAGTTTGCACAAGTTTTCCCTTGCACCATGGCATGAAATACTGGAGACCACAAAGTCCCGCCGAAGCGTGGTACAAAGGACGTCCAGCTTCCCACATTTCTTCCAAATGGTCGGCAAGAAGTTCATCGAGCTCTATTTCATCGTTGGCTTGACGCACTATGGAGAGTAGCTTTTTAGCGTGTTTATAGTATTGTTTGAGTGTCTTCGGCTGTACCAGTGAATCTCGAAGTACAATTCCTCGCCTTTCTCGGGCCCGCTCGGCCGTAGTCCGGCGGCCCAGGACCCATTTACGCCCGGGAGGCATGATCGGTGGGGTTCTCTGTTGACTCAATGTGACCGATGATTAGATATATGTTAAAGGCCAACAAATGAGCATTGAGCTGCTGCAACACGTGTTGAAGCTTCCGAGACCCTGATCTACCCTTTCCAATCACACTCATGGAGACGTACGAGTCCGTGACATGGAACACTCGAGCATTTATAGCGGAACGGCGATGAATATGGTGTACCATAGAAAGAAGGATGGCACGAAGTTCTAATGGGTTGATGTGTTCTTTGTGCTTCCAGCGAACACTAAATACTGGACGCCACACCCACCAAGAAGCCTCCACCCCTTGACGGGGAAAGGCCTTTGGGTTTAGAATATCCCCTGAAGCGATCCTCACATCTGATCCGGTGTGGTTCACCTTGGTCAACAGGATGCGGTTCAAGTCCCGCGGAGAATAAGATTTGGCTTGTGCTTGTGTCCTAAACCCATATTGCAAGAACCTTCCCAAAGGTGCCTGACTTCGGAGGGGTGCTCTGAAGCCCGGTGCCATCCCCATGCGGAGTGCAATCCATTCATAAGACATTCGGGGTAAGAAGCGTTGGCAAAGAGCTGCCCCTGGAATGCAAAAGGAGTAAACGGAAAAGCTGTCGCCAAGGAGAGACCGCCTAACGTCTTCCACGGCTTGCTCCCCCGCCTCCTTCTGCTTCGAGGCTGCCATGCAAAGCTTCGTGTGCCCAAAGCCGTAGCCGAGCAGCAATTCACGCTCTTCTGCCGTGGCCAGGCGCCACTGATCACCTTTCCAAAACAAAAACTCAGGGGAGTATTGATAAGGAGGAAACCTATAAGCGTCTGAAGTCCATCGGGAGATAGTGGCTTCCGTGCAGCGCCGTATTCCCGCCGGCTGAGGGGGGTGGATGATCTCTTTTGATCGCCTTCATACATGTGGGCAGAGGAGTTTCGTGCTGCTCCCCCCATCCACTCCCAAGAAGGTTCCACCCACTGACCGGGACTTGGATAGGTCGCTCTTGCGTATACCCGTTTCCAATAGCTATGTTCGGTCACCTCTAGGTCGGTGAAGGCTTCCTCCAATCGCTCAGAGCACCAAGCGAATCTTGGGCGCCTCATAGGCACAGAGTCCACACTATCTAATTCGTACGGAGACAAACCAAACAGGTTAGAGATCTCGACCGCGGCCGCCCTGTCCATAGAGGATACGTTCTCTATGACCTTCTTGAACAAGACCCCTGAACCAAACTCCTTTTTTCAAAAGTTCCTCGATCCGGGGGATTTCAAAGACCAATGAGGACGCAGGACCCTTCAACCCTTGTCTGTTCGCGCGTACCCTGGACAGGTCGACGCAGGGAAACCCGGCCCAGAGATGGATCTCTTCAGCCATGGGATACTCAAGGTGCCACTGCTTGACCATTGCCCCATCGACCAGCCGAACATCCGGCACGGTCTTGGCGTGCGGCCATCTTCGCTCAACTATTCTGTTGGCAGGTTTGTGAAGTTCCACGGCTATCAGCCCCATAGGGCGGACATCTAAAACGTCATAGACCCGGAAACAACCACCAATTCCATTGAACAAAGAAATAACCAGAATGGGTACAGTGCCAACATCTCCACTACGTACTTGGGAGCTAAGCACAAAGTCCTTTCCTTCAAGGCTCAACTCCGGACCTATCCCAACGGCTCCCCCCCTTAAGGGAGGCATCGGACGCGGTGGTGCAGTCATCGATCGAAGCTCCCAAGAAAGTGTGCATCAAGGGGGCTAACAAGATCAATTTCCAGAGCTCTTGTCTCGTTCCCAGAATAAGTGTCGGCTTCGGGTGTGCCGTCGAGATGAACTCCCACACCCGTGAGAGCACGATCATAGCCGGCCTCCTGAACTGCAGGGCATGAACCCAGCGTCCAACAACCACCTGAACTGCCTTCTTATTGAGGAACCTCCCCTGAAGAAGAAACAAAGTGGCATGAACTAACCGAATGAACCTGACACCTGAGACCGAGATCGAGTGCGAGTCCCCGTCAATCCACGCTCCCAACTCTTGTACGGTTGAAGCACCTGATACCCTCTTCTTCTCCGAGGATACCAGGCCAGAGCGGCTCCACACATCCTCGACAAGCTGATGGAGTACGCACCCCTTCTCAAACGATGTCGAGCCCGAAACCCGTTGACCGGCACAAAAGTTGTCAAGGTAGACGTGCCACCAAGGTCTATCTCGAGATTGCCCTTCGTGGACGCACTCCGTCAAGAACAATGGGAGCGCGGAACCCCGCGAGATCTGAGATTCTGGATCAGCCCCACCTAAATACGCGACCCGTTCAGCGACTTCCTGCATGAGGGCCACTGAGCTGACCCAACCCATCGGGATGACCCTGCAGGCCATGACATAGGTCCTACTGTCATCAAATCCCAAGTCCAGTCCTGAGACCTTAACATTGAACGCCAAGAACCTTGTCCACTGTGGTGGTAGCCTAAATAAATAGAAAGCTGATGAAAGGTCGCTCTGGAATAAACCTATGTGATCATCTGCCTCTGTAGTGATTCCCAACCAAGACGTGATCGAAGGTAGGTGGCGCACACAACCAGCGATCGGCTCCATGACACTGTTGATTGGCACCAGGTTCATAATTAGGCGCAAGACTGACCTCCCGTCGTTCAGTTTGGTTGGTTTCTCAACCCCAAAAAGACCGGACAGGACCGGTTGCTCCCTGAAATAGTAAACCGAGTCAAGGGGGATCCAATCACAAATCCGCCGTTCTACTAATTCTCGGCAAAGAGGAAGGAGTTCGCCGGGAGAACAATGAGTCAGCACATGACAGGTGCCCATCTCCTCCCCAGTGTATGACAGCCGAATGCCTTTTAGCTCACTTCGGATTGCATCCGGACATCCCTCACACCGCCCTCCAAAGCGGAGAAAGCGCTGCACTGACGCTACGGTGGCGGCCGCGGCATGAGATTGCATCTTGTTCGACACACTCATCACCAGCGGCTGGAGCCGGCCTCGGATGGAGTTGAGTCCCACAGTTGCGCATAGGCGCCAGGCGTCATTCTGCCAGCGCTCAACGAAACCGGGCGTCACAACATGTTCCAATGAGGCGGCACGCAAAGCGCCCTCACAAGCATCAAGAGCCCCGAGGGGCAAAGGGAAGATCGCCCCAGCAATCGAAGCGACCGGTGGCCTCGTGCAGCACTCAAAGACTGTACGTATGACCATCTTGTCAAATTCAAACTCACCTCTGTACGTGATCCTTGCCAGCATCCAACCAAGTGCGCAACCAAGTTCTCCTAAAGTTGCCGTGCACTGTAGCACCCGGCTGAAAACTTCAAGGCCTGCATGCAAGCATGGTGTCTGATCTTCAGCCTCTGTGGGCACGGTCGTGACCAGCCCTTGGAATCCATCCTCTCTCTCTACTTCTCCACTGCCTTGTCTCCTGTGTCCTTCTCCTTGTCTTTCTTCGACTTTCCTTTCCTCTGTCCTTTTCCTTTTCCTTTTGGCTGCCACCACGAAGTTTCTCCGTCGTTTTCGTAATGGTGCCAGTCCTGACTCTTCTTTCCCTTGTTCTTTCCTTTTGAAGGGCGCCAGCCCAGGGTCGGATCCTGAGCGCGGCTGACCTGTCGTCCGTGCTTCCGGGCGGCCAATAGTACTCCATCGCTGAGAGCAGTGCCCTCGGGCATGGGCATGACCTCGAGGTGTCTTGCCGAAGACCAGGAAGCGTCTAAAAGCGACTGGTGTATGGCGATGAGCCTTCCGGCCAGCACGTCTCCGAGCCGGGCCAACTGGCCCTGCCTCAACAAGTCGATGCTCGTGGCCAGATTGTGCATCTCCCGTAGCTCCTTGGGGCGGTGTCCAAACTGCGCACGAATGCTCAGGGCTAAATATGAAACTACCTTCACCCCCGAGGTCAAGTCCCCCTTCGCAGCTGCTGGGGTGTCCACCTCCGCGGATTGTTGAAGTTGGTCTGCAATGTGCTCCAGCAACAAGTTCAGGACCGAACCCGGGTGTTTCTGTGACCTCTTCTTAAGGAGCTTCCAACTCCGCCCCTTCGTCTGTCGAAGGAGATCCCTCCGAGTCGCTCCTGGAGTCCGACGAGCAGCTGATAGTCCGTCCATCGGAGAGGGTCACTGTCCGACGTTTCTTCTTCTTCTTCTTCTTCTCTTTCTTCGACTTTTTCTTTTTCTTTTTGTCTGACTTTCGATCCTTCTTCCTCTTCTTTTCTTTGTCCTCTTTGCGATCCTTGTCCTTCTTGTCGGCCTTGCGCTTGGAAGAGCTCCTCGATCTCCTCTTGCGGTCTTGAAGAACTCCCTCTTTGCGAGACAGCTCGGCGGTGCCGGCCGCGCGCTGTATCAGCTGTTCGTGATAGTCCCCTGTAGTACCATCTTTTATAGCCTTGGTGGTGGTCCGACTGGTCTTGGCTCCCATCAGAGTCCCCGCTGTCAGACCCTTCCGTTCTGCTGCAGAGGACGAGTCTTCTGAGTTGGTGGAGCCAGTTGACGCTGTGCCTGAGCTCTCCCCTGACCCATCTCCTTCCCCGTCTGGGGAGGGGTCTGGACCGCCGCCAGCTGCAAGCTTCTGCCTCGACTTTTTGAGCTCCTCTCTCAACCTCTGTACCTTTGCTGGATCCAATGCTGCCTTGGTTCCAGGTCCACTTCCAACGCCCTTGCCGGTGGGTTTGGAAGCTGACGGGGCAGAACCTGACTTTGGGGCTGAAGGGCGAGCGGCACTCTTCTTGAAGGGCTGCAGGGTCTTCTCGCCCTCTTTGACCTCCTTGGACTTGGCCTCTGTCTCCTCTGTAGTGCTCTTGTGAGACTTCCGGGGCTGGCGGAGTGCGCTTCGGCGAACACCGGCGCGCTCCTTCCCCGAATCCTTCTGACCTTCTTCGTCCAGGACCTCGACCACTTGGCCTGATTCGTCCAGGCCTGCACCCTCGTCTGTGTCGTTTGCCCCCTGTAGCCAATTGGTGGCAGTGCGCACGGCTCTTGTTGTCAGCCAGCCTTCTGCCCCATGGAGAGTATGCCAAACAAACCGTGTAACATGGAGACTTCCAGCCTCTTCCTCTAGGCACGGAGTAGTCCCGCAGAGATGAATGCGTCCTGTCCTTCTGTTGAACCGGGCCGACATCTCCTTGTTGATCTCGGATGAACAACCCCCGAGGAACTTCACCTCGATGGACAATGTCCCCAATGCCTTGAGGAGCGCAACCTCCAACACCAAGAACGGGGCCCAGGTTTCGGCCTCGACATGAAAGTCTGTTGACTGAAGATCTACAAAAAGCACATCCCCTCGTAGAGGAGAGATCATACACCATTGCTCAAGATTATGTAAATTGAATTCTTCGCCTTCTGAATGCGGCCTTCGGCTCATGGCAACCTGTCCAAGCACTCCTTGCCTCCGTCCGTGGAGAGCGTGTCCAGGAAGTGATTCGAAAGCTTTCTGTGTACCTTTGCGGTGGGATCGAACTCTAGCCTGCCCAGCCGTTGGTGCTTTCGCCCGGCACGGTGTCGCGGCTTTGACCCCTTGTTCGCTGAATGCTGTCCTCCTCGATGTCCCTTGTGTCCTTGATGGCCTCGATGTCGTTCACGACGATTGTCTCCCTCCTTCCGGTGCGAAGGCGGGGGCCCGTCCGGCTCCGGCGGTCGACGAGTGTCGCGGCCAGCCAAAGGGGCAGGTGTATTGTCTGGGGCCTCCTCCTCAGACTCCTCTTCAAACTCACCTGAACTCGAAAACTCCTTTTTGGCAGCGTCAGGCAGACGCTTCGCTGCAGCTCCCAGCTCGTTGTCCACCTGTGCTCAGGTTTGCGCCTCTTCAGGCTCGGTCGCTCGTTCTCGCGAGGAGGATCTTCCGCCTCACGTCGGCGGGAAGCGGCCTGCTGATTGCTGCGCACGGCCTGGGCGTAGTTCCTCAGACCCCTGACCTGGCGGGTGCACGACACCACTAGGTCAGCAGCGAGCTTTCGAGCTCCCTCCGCCGGCCAGGGGCTGCAAAGCTCCCTTCCGAGAGCCTCCCAGCCAGCGCAGCTGAGACACCAAGTGTCTCCTTCGGCAGGTGGTGCCTGCCGGCACTTGTGGCACTGCATAAGCAGCGCCCGCACGAACACACTATTCGAGCCAGGCAGCAGACAGAACATTCACCACAAATGTCAAAAGACCTTATAACAAACAAGTATTGTTGCAAACACAACTGGCAAACACAATAATATCTGGGGCCATCTGGTCTTTGTAAAGCCATGTCAACATGAATGATTGCGAACAAATCCCTGCCAAGCAGGAGATAGAGGGTCATTTGCCTGGCTCAGATGCGCTCACCTCCACCACGATGGATCCCAACAAACTTCATGGTTCACATGCCAAGGGCATGAATAAGGCAAATTCCCGGTCTGCATGTACATCCAGTTTGAGGGGGTTAGTTTTGACATGTTTTGACCATCGTAAAACACCAGTATCCCATGGATGCCAGTGTTCAGCTCATACACAACCCAGCGATACCCAGCGGCTCTTCTTTCGCAATGTACGCGTCCACCATTTCTTCATCCTCAGATGTGATGACTGAAATAGTTACAGTAATTTCATGACCAGCTTGCTAGCATGGATGTGAATAGGGGAAATGTGAAAATCTGATTGGTGGGAATCCACCCCAAAAATATATCTGGCCCAGAACGGCAAGTTCAAACCGAACAAAACTACA
Source organism: Durusdinium trenchii (assembly GCA_963970005.1). Classification (NCBI taxonomy): domain Eukaryota; class Dinophyceae; order Suessiales; family Symbiodiniaceae; genus Durusdinium; species Durusdinium trenchii. The sequence goes on along the minus strand of CAXAMN010024084.1, from coordinate 454,029 downwards.
GTAGCGGATCATCAAACCTACGCTGCATCAAGAGATACAGCACACACTGTAACCCATCTTTTCATTCATCCTTTCTCTTCAGCCGGTCGTTAGTCCCCACCCTCAGATTGGTTGATCCAAGAACCGACAAATAGGTCCAAAGACTTGGGAACCCGCGTTGTCGGTTGGTTGTCCGATTTCCGCTCATCTCAGACCCATAATATGTCCCATGGACAATCTCGATGGTCAAATCTCGATCCTTACAGGAACGAAGGCTCTATACTGTGGTTGCGCAAATCCCATCAACTGAAAACAACAACACTTCTAACAACTTCATCTACCAGTTCGCACTGGTCTTCAAACCATCGACGCGATTGATGGCGTTCCTTGTGGCCAGGACTCACAGCCATCGACTTTGATGTAGCTGTCCTTGGCCTCCCTAAAGATTCCTTCCACGAAGGGCAAACCACTGCAAACACCTCTGCCTCGCTTGCAAAGGCAACGACCATGGCTTTTGCAGGTCTTTTGGCCTTTCAATGTGCTGCTTTCAGGCAACCAAAGTCGAGTCTGCCAGTTCCTGCAAGGTGCAACTCCGGCCATAATTGATCATTGCTACCTGTGATGCAAAGTTCCTTCACAATCATGTGAGGTGAAGGAGGGCAACACTCTTCACAACCGTATTCTGCAAGTTCGTTTCCAAAAATGTTTATGAGTTGCGTTGCTTTTGTTCAATCAACCCTGGCACGTTCTGGCTTCCTGAGCCGCGGGTCTTGCCACCTGAAAAAGGCATCAAACTCCAACGTGAAGGTCTCCTGCCAAAAAAAAGCAGTGGAGGTAGGAAGCATGATGGTGATGCATGGCTTTAAGCTTGAGACGTCACGTGATTGTGAACCCTTTGACCATCATAGAAACTAGGACAGACTGACAAGGCAAAGAGTACACAAGAGAGAGAGAGAGAGAGAGAGAGCACACAAGATCTATTCGGCAATAGAACACGCGTAGAATCGTGACAGCAGCAACAAAGGATCCAAAATGATCCAAACATGATCAAGTAGATGCCAGGAAACAGGATGGTCTATCAACCCTTGTTTGAACCAACACACACCCGCTTTCTCGCGCTCAACACTACATCCCGTCTTGAAAAACATGTTGCGTCCCCAACGTCGAGGGCCGTCCAAATCGGCTATGCAGTGCACGCATCGCACTGCGTACGAATTTAAAGGCCGGAGAGTACCAATGGATTGTGCCATCCGTTTGACCCATGGCTTTTTACTATCATCTCCAGGGTTGGCTTTGTGTACCGAACCTTTTGAACCTTTTCCACTTGGGCATTTCCAAAATACCAACAGGGACGGATGCTTGAAGCAACTCACGAGGTTCTTGTCAAGTCTTTGAGACGACGGAATCTGGGTGGTCACAGGAAGAGCATTTTTTTGAGGGAAGCAAACTCCGAAACAAAGCATTCCACGTTCGTATCGGTGCTTTCCATATGTTGTTGATTCCTCACTCTTTTCTACTCTTTGAAGACGCACGTCCGTATCTGTGCTTTCTCTACTTTTGACAACACGCGCGACTTCGACAACAAAGAGCGACCTTGAACAGGCAGTGTCAAGAAAAAGAGGTAGGTCGAAAAAAAAAAAAAAAACTGTCCACAATTGTTTGGTGTTTATCCCGCTTGTAATAACTTGCATGAGATCTTCTTGTGTTGGAGGCAGAAACCCACCTGGCACCAACCCAACAACGACTGCCGCGCAGTGAACATGTCTCCTCATGAAGATCGACACTCAAGATTTGGTGGATTTGGACTCGGACCATCATGGTTCGAGAACAGTTCAGCAAAAGGCATGGCACTTCTTCCGCTTCTTCATCTTGGGCATCCACGTTGGCCATTGCGTTGAGGCACACGCTTGGTGCGTTGAACACATTATTATGGACCGATCGGAGCCGAAAGCGAAAGAGACCATGGCCAGAATCTCAGACTTTGTGAGTCATAAACATTCAATTAACCTGGGAGAAGTCCTGGGATCGCAGATAGCTGATAAGCTGTCCAAGTAAGATGTAAAAAAGGTTGCCCCAGCCAACCAAGTTCTGGTGGATTTCACAAAAGGTCTGCGAGGTGGCCTGAAAGATGGTGATTCCAAGCATGTCACTTGCCCTGCTGCAGCAGTCTCACAAGTCACTAGAGAATCACAAGTCTCACGAGTAAATCTTGGATATGTTCTGTCTGAGTGCTTCATGATCCATTGGAACTCTGTCAAAGCCCCTGTCCCGCTTTGGCCCTTCTTAAGACGTAAACTAAACCTGGGATCATTCCACTAGACCGAATGGGCCGACCGTGCGACCCTGCACCTGAGAGCTGGGAAAGCAAGGTGTAAAGCGGCCGACCGTGGCGTCTTTCAACGTGTACCACTGCCAAATCCTGCCGCACCCATGTCATGTAAAATCAATTTGTTTTTGCAACACAACTGCAACAAACAATACGGAATACACAACCATTAACAGTTACATCCAGGCTGTGAAGGGAGCTGTCAAGGGAAAAACAAGCACACACACAAGTCTTTAAGTGAACACTCAATACCGAAATGAAAGAAGAATGCAGAAACCACTTTCGGATCTACAAGCCTCGCAAAGGCTAGCCATCCACCATGGCCCAAGTCTTTGAACGTCTTCAAACTATTTTCCCAAGTCTACGTTTCCTCTCACCTGCTACCAAGAAAATGAAGAAGGTCAATGCCAATCAACTCCCTCAACCATAAAGGTTTGGTCTTTGAGTTGGAACTAATGATTTGGTCCCTCGCTCCCTCATGACAGGGCCCATCTCCATGTTTTCTGCATGCTTGTTCCATCTCCTGGGATGAAAGCTTTTGCAGCCATCGGATGCTCATTCTCGGCCGAGCGATCTCGTCGAGCTTGTCTTTCTTCTACACTTTATTGTTGCAAAAGTCAGTGATTTTCTTTAAGTTTGAATCAATGTGAAAGCAAAAACTGGTCAAAATGCCGCACGCATGTCTAAATCAAGAATACTCAGCAGCTGTAGTGTGAAGATAACGATGACAAAAAGAACCACGAAAAACATGGCAGGACAAAACACATAACCTCATCTCAAGGACCACGTGTAGGCTTGACTTGAATGCTTCTGTGCAGCCGAAGTTTCGCCGCGACGAAGCACTGAAGGGGCTGCCGCTTCCATACCGAAACTGAATTGAATGCAACCAATGTATAAAATGTCTGCACCATGCATGCTTTGGTGTATGTTGGAACCAGTTTAGCTTGACATCCACGGACAATGCTAAAGTGGGCGAGCTTGTTGAAACAATAGAAGACCGGGCAAACATTGCTATATAGAGAAACACTGCACTGCTTCTTTATATAGTAAGGATGAACTTTGAGCCTTATCATGCACGCTGAGATCGATAGATGCGATAAAATGCATTACTTGCGACATGAACCAATCATACTGCAGCAATTCTTTTCTGACGGACTTCCATGAGAACAATTGAGATATCTATTGATTTCCTGAATAAAATGGTGCTGATGCATGGAAATCGTGTCAGCCATGGTTTCCTCGTGTCAAAAAGCATCGGCCTCAGTCTGTCCTCAAGAAGTCAACAGCAAAGTCAGGATCCCTCCATGTCACACAATACTGCAAAGTACTGCTGAACTCCCATGTCCAAGACCATTATCACAATGAGAGTTCATGTTAAGCGTATGTCTTGAAGTTTGCGTTCCTCCCTTATTATAATGGCGTTCACTACATCACAACAATGCCATCTCTGAGGGCATCAAACGCTGGAACCAACAATTGAACAATTCCTTTACCGAAAGGTTACAGTATAGCACAGGGATTCTGGCCTTCAGAATTTCAGGGGTTATAAAATCACGTTCTTCCTTGTTCAACAAAGTTTATCGCTCGAGGGAGAAACCTTGATATAGAATATAGACAAGCAACTTGCAAATCTCAGATTAAACAACTTGCATGGTTGCAATGTGGTTGAGGTATGTGGATACCAAGCATTCAAATCATCCTGCTGCCTGACTTTTCAAGCGATATCCACTCACACGGAGCAGCGTTCATTTTCGTTCACCTCGGTCCATGGTGCAAGCTATGGGGTGAAGATATGGGGTGAAGATGCCCGAAAAAGGAGGCGAATCTATCTGTGACCAAAAGCGATTCAGCTGAACAACGATCTTCAGTTCTTCAGCCGAGACTGCTTTTTGAAGCCAATGCAAACCATTCAACAACTTCGATGTTTCAATCTGCCAACATCACTTCCAGCCTCAGGGCCATTGTACAAATAGGTGCGTCAAATGGCACATGAGAAGTTCCTCTAATTGTTCCTGATTCGGAGTCCTTCATTTCCATGCAATTCTCGAAGCTCCAGACCCTGCTGTGGCCACCGCAAGACCCAACTTTTACATATGTTTCGCAAGCAGGTCCACCGACCGCACTGCCCCACTGCTCCGTCGTGCCTGGTGGCCGCTTCAGCCCGACGAGTCTTGAGCTCTTTCCGCAACTCTCGGATTTCCTGGCAACCGTCGAACCGGGCTGACGGCCAATGAAGTAGACTGGGATATACTGGGCGGTGGTGATGTTGTCTAATAGTATAGTACAAGATGGAGCATGGCTCAAAAAGATCTCTTGGAGTCAGTAAGCTCCAGGTGCTCGAAGCCCTCATGTGAAGATCACAGCTGCAAGTGCTGGAATTTTGTGGGAAAAAGACTCCTGCAATGTTCAGAGTGACTGCCAAGTTGTCATGCTCCGTCCCTAAGGAAGGAAATCTGTTCAAGGCTCTGTCGGGCAGTCCAAGCATGTCCAAGCCCAACTGGAGCAGCAAATTCGCCACTTTCACGATGAGAATGCTTTACTTAATGCACAGTGTCAACAGGCTTCTACCTTTGGTCTAAACTGGCCTTCCAGCCAAGCGGCTCTCAAACAAATCTCAAGAAACCCGATTTGTAAACATGCTCGATCTAAGATATTTATATGTTGATTTCATCCACGTGCAGGTGAAGGTGTTGACTATTATCCTTGTCTGGATGTTGCCCGTTGTACCAGTAAAGTTGAGTCATCCCCTAGTCATTTAACCCTCCTATCAGCTCACTTTTTCCTCCGGCCAGCAATCGGGCTCTGACTTTGCTCGTGCACCACCCGAAGCTTTTCCATCCGATCGAGCATCTTGCCTCAGCTCTGATGGGTGGCAACATATACATATCACGGAATATTACAGATTTGCTAGGGATCACAATGGATCACACTTTCAAACTCAAGAAAGAGCTCTACAACCTGCACCAACTTGTTCAGGAAAGCAATGCTGATGGTAAGGTTATCACATGCTATCACGAGTGATCTGTGTACAGATCGCTTGTGCCTTCCAACCAGGATCAACTTCCTACCAGGCCTACAACCAACATCCTCCGCGCATGTGCGCGCGGAAACGCGCGGGAAACGCAAACGCCCAACGCGCTCGAGTGGCTGAAGTGCTCGTCCAACGCCGTGCTGCGGATACTGTCCACCTGGGGTAAGATCTCCAGCCTCGTGCACGCGGGTGAAGTGGACATGGCCTGTTGTTGGTTTAGTTGAGAAGGGAATGAGACTGGTCAACACCAGGTTACTGTTGCCGGTGAATTAGGATGTTCCTGCAACACTCCCAAAATACTGCAATGCGGTGATTTGTTAATTGAAGCCCAAACCTCTGAAACAACATGCCGATTTACTGCTGCCACCCACCAATCCGGTGGTCCATTGATCTGCACCGATCTAAACACAATCACCCTGACCCCCTTTCCGCCACCACCAAACTCACTGGGACCCACCATCAACTCCTATGAATCGACTGCCACACCCCAAACGCATCGGCTGCCACACCTCCTCCTCCGTCTTGGCCGGCTCACGCGCTCACGCGCCCATTCTTTCCACCCTCTTCTTTCCGAGTCACTGGTTGGCGTCGCTGATCCGTGTGGTGACCAAGTAATTGAAGGTGTGGCCCAAAAGCTTCGCCACCCCTCGGTCCTCGAAGCGCTTCCTGAGCACGTTTCGACCGAGGTCCGTCCGATCCACGCTGCCACCGCTCACGAAGCGGTGAGGCGACGGTGGACGGCGTTTGGCACGGCCGTTCCATCGCGGAAACGGCCGTTGGTCAAACAGCGCGACGACAGGGGCGAAAGGACAGGGTCACCGGGAATTCCCGGCGTGACGGGACGTGCTGTGCGGAGCTCATGGTAAAGACTTGGATCGCTCACTCGGGTCACGTTTGTTTCAATTCCTGGAGGTGCCACGAGTCAGTTAATATACTGACATGCCGGGTCATCTGCATTCTTTTGTTTCGGGTCCTGACTCTCACAGTTCGCATGTCGGTCGTTTCAGCCATATTCAACATGGGGAGTAATTCTCCCTGCACCACGCAAACAAACTCTATCATATTTGGAGTGGAGTGTTGAACCACCTGGAAGAGACCAGCAAAAGGAACTTCACGTGTGGTCATCCCCGGCTCTGGTGTCTTCTCCAAAGGGGGGTGCCTTCTCCGGACCATGAGTCATGTGAACGCCCAAGTCGATCACACGATTCCCTTCTCCACCTGCGCACCAGGTGTCCGGTTGAAGCCGAAGCAGCACACGTAGAAGGAGCTATGAAGCGAGTTGAAATGATCGGACTTCACCTGACTGCCAGGATCAGGACCTTGGAACCTGATTTTTGCATCAAACAATGGAATCAATGACCACCTAGACCTGATGGCCGCCACTTGAGCCTTTGGAACCAAGTATGAACATGCCCTATCTCTCTCTATCTCTCTCTCTCCCGATCTAACATCAGCAATTGAACTGTCAAGGAGCATATTGCATCGGCTGCAAACACCGTTTCTACGGCAATGCAAATCTCCACAAAGGATCAATGATACCCTAACGAGTTGTTTGCTCTCCATTGGACAGCGCTGCACTGCTCAGATTGGATACCCCAAACAAAAGCTCCAGGCATGCATAAACTCAAACAGCAAAACTCATCCCTTGTGGTAGGGTCTTTGCCAGGAGTTCTGGGATTCTTCGCCACGAGTTCCGTCTGCCAGGTAGTTCAAAAAAACAAAACCCCAAACCCGTGGGGAGTGAAAAGACTCTTTTGCTCCTTGCTTTGGGGCAGTAGAGGCAGTCTCTCTCTTAAAAAACAAACATAACGACATACCAAACTTCTTCCTCAAGCGAACGCCATGAATTTGGAGACCACCAAACCCAGCTAAGGCAGATCGAATTAAACCGTCAGCACCGGACTCCCGTCCCGAGCCAAACCGTTTGAGATTGGAAAAGCACCGTCAACCCCAAAGTCCTAAACCATTGCCACCATGAATACGCACATGGGCAAGACAAAAGGACGCGCCCACACCACATCGTGCCCCCGTCATCCACCTCCTTGACTTGCGCGAAGAGATCCTTTAACAAGGCGAAAAGTCTCAAGGTGCACTTCTTGTACCACACCTCGGGGCAAAGACAGGCGCTCGTGCCCGCGCTCGGTGCCGGTGCGAGGATAGTCACCTTCAACTGAGTGGACTGGCACTGGTGTATACTGACTGGCTGGGACCACTGGCACAGGTCTCCGTACAAATTGGACGTTTTAAAGGGACGACGAATCGGTGACTGCGTTGTGCACCAAAACCTCCAGGAAAAAGATCACTCTAATTACTCAAGAAAGCAGATTCTTGATTTTCTATCACCTTCTGACTGGCATTGATCCACATGACATCACATGACATCGATGACACCAAGGTGCTGTCGCCAGATCTTCGGGTGGCCCATCACGCCATCCGAAGCGGAAGATCAGCAGGCCGCCTTGCAAACAGACAGCGTCTTCTAGGCGCAGGCTATGCAACCTGCACATGATCTGTAGATTCATAGGGATATATAGGGATGTTCAGCTATATGACCTTTTTGTATCAGAGGTTGGAGGGGTGGAGAACAATGGCCCCATCCTGGGAAAATCTATAAAAGCGGTCACAAGACATGCAAAGCCGTGCAAGGCCTCATCCTCAAGTTTGCTGTCTCCTTCAACTTGGAGGAGATTGGGAGGGGTAACAAGTGTCACGCTACTGGAACAAGTGCCACGCTATTAGAAACAAGTGCCTTACTAGTAGTAACAAGAAGCTATTAGAATTAAATTAACTAATAGCTTCTTGTTACTACTAGTAAGGCACTACCTAATATCCTGAACACGCACCAACAGCACCACGCGTCTGGCTGTCCGCCGAGCCCAAGTTCCGCCAAGGTGCCGGGCAAGAGCCTCGTGAGGCCCAACCAGAACTGCTTCATCAGCAAGGCCCAAACGCCATGTTGCTTCGAACGGCACCGGACCCCGGTGTACTTCTCATCCCAGGCCACCTCGTTTCGCATGTACCTCAGTTGTTCGGAGTAAGGTGAAGAAAGCCAAGTGGCCAGTGGTTTCTATCCAAAAGGACAAGGACTTGTCTATGGACTCATCCTGCCAGTCCCTTTGGCCATGTTCTATTGATAGACCAACAACATCACTCAGAAGGAACAACGCAAAAAAAAAAATAAACAAACATGACATAAACTATGACAGAATCCCCATAGATTCAATAGAAGGTTGGCAAGAGTAAATTGCACATAGAAACAGTTTTCTTCCCCTCGTGGGGGTTGGGGGCCACCATAGTTCACTGAAAGGAGCTCAATGATGCTGCAATGTCCCAGTTTAAGAAACTATTTCTCTCCCAGTGTCGGGCAACTCCCCCCCAGTGAGCCTCTTCTATTCTAACTGGCAAACCCACAGACACAAAACACATCACGACAGCATCCAACCAACCGACCAAAGAACCACCGACCAAACATAAGTTCTTCTCCTTCCAGTCAGGAAGCTGAGCATCGCAAATACAAATATGCACCTCCTTGCAAATGAGATCGCCTGGGCCCAGCTCAAAGAGGTCTCCCTGCTGCAAAAGGAAGTTGGAAGAGCGCAAGCCTCGGGTGTGGTCGGACGTGGTGGTTCTTTCCGTTGTGGTTGAAGGGTTCTTCACGTGTTTGTGGACCGTGAAGAACCCTTCAACCAATAAAGAACCCTACCCTTGGCTGTTCCGGACCTCTTTCAACCTTCGCCATGGGTCCTAAGGACCAGACCCAGTAGTTTCTGTGTAGCGGCCGGTGGGTGGTTCGGGTGGTTCGGGTGCTGCCTTTAGACCCAGTGGATGGAAGAAACCACATGGCACAAAACATGACCAAACAAATGGAGCAGCCAGCAGATCTGCTTGATGTCACATGTCTTTTGTGAACTCTATTTCGTCACAAGCACCCCGTTTGGCCCCACTACTCTCCTGCAGCCGCGCTACGCATTGGAAAGCCTCCCAGCGTGGAGGGCAAAGTAACCCCGAAGCCCATGGCACACCTCGAGTGCCAGCGCAGCATAGCGCATGCCATGCCGGTGCGCATGGAATCCATGAAATCCAATTGATTGCTTTGGAAAAGGATTCGTGGTGATTCGTGTCTTTTGAATTTTGTTGTCTTTTTCAGGTCTGTCCCTGGTTCCTTCGATCTCAGGTGGTGCCCCGGATTCGCCCGGATCGCATCGCCCTCCACCGACCGAGCGCCGCTCAACCGGTCGGATCCGCCTGGGATCTTCCAAGAGATAGGAGCTAAAGCCGCCTGGCGCACAGCCCAGGTCCAAAAACTTGAAGCCCGGCACCAGGCTCCTGACCGTGGCATGAGGCCGGAGTCTGAAGTGAGTGCGTTTCAACGGTTCAAAGGATTTTGTTGGGGGTGTTGTTGTTTTTCGCAGTTCTTTTTTGAGGCTAGCTGGCGGTCTCCAAGTCCAAAAGTCAAATGCTGTTGGGTTTTCTTTTGGTGAGCGAGTTTGTCAGGTGAGGTAGCAAGTGGTCGGTTCTGGCATGACGCGAGTTCGTGAGGCGACGGGATGGATCGGATGGTGGAAGTCGACGGGTGTATGGTGTGGGCGATCTACTAGTAGCGGTTACTAGTAGCGATGGCCTCCAACCTAGTAGCTTCTTATAGCTTCTAGGCTACTGGTAGTAATGGCCTCCAACCGACTAACGAATGGCCTCCAACAACTCGGGGCTGTGCTCCGGTGCCAGGTCTAATCGATCTGATGAAGGCCCTCTACGAAGCAATCGGTTGGCTGGGATGACCATGTGAGTGTCTGGCTGAGGGATGACCGATCACATCCAAGCACCAAAGACCCACAAGCAGATACAAGTATTGGACACGGCCAAACACTTTCGGTAGAGTCGGTAGAGTGCAAGTCGAAACGCGCAATCCCCTGAAACCCAGTTAGAAGATGCTAGAAGTGCACTGGTCATTGGGCGCACAAGCTCTGTCGAACTCTGTTTCTCTGTGCTACCCCATGGGGTCTTCAGCGCCCGCCTGAGATAGTCGTGAGCTTCATAGAGCTCATCCATGACCCCGTAGCATTTCTGGAAATGCACCTCCACGGCACAAGGCGCTTGCGGTGTTTGTGCTCAATACCGTTCAGTGTTAGCGTGTTAGCAGCAAAGAAACCTGAGAAACAGATGTGAATTGTGCAAAAGACAAACCAATGACTTGTGGAATACATGGTCGACCTGGCCCTGGGGGGTCGGGTCAAGATGAACGACAGGTCATCTTCCCAATACAAATAACGACCCTACCATGATCCTAACTTCGTAGAAGCCCAATCTCTACACCCTGGCTGTGGAGCCACGAAGTCATTCGTGAAGTAGTTTAATATAGTTTAATTAAGTCAATCGACTGGAGGGATTTGAAGGAGACTCGACCTCTATTGTGCCCCTCCACGATTTTGTGTTTCATCATGTTTCACCATCCAGAACCTATCACTTCCTCCAAATCATGAAACAATGCCCAGCTCCTGGAAGACCCTGGCTCTCTGCAAGTGTTGGGCTCTGAAGAGAAGATTTCTTTGCCAGGAGCGGATTGTGCAACAGTGATGATCCCCCTGGGCCCGCCTCCGTCTCATACTGCGCAGTCAGCTGCCTGTCCTCAGTATATGCCAGCTGTGCAGCATACTCATTATAGAGCGGTTGCTCCATAAGAGCCTCAAGAGGCCGAGTGATGCTTACAGCTCACCCAACCTGGCCCCTCTGGCTTAGCCAGAATGGCTGCGGGTTCAGGCTGCAAGCTCACTCCAACTGACATCCATAAGCTGAGGTCTATACTTATACAGTATACAGTATAACTTATAACATGATTGCATATACTTAAACCCTCAAACCATATTTGGACACTGTCCACATACCTTGCAAACTCATACTCCGTCGAACTGCATAAAACCATCAGCTCCTTACAACTTGATTCCTTCACTTCAGCTGGTTAGGATCTTTTCAGTTCTTCCTTGTGCTACATTCCGTGCCAAGGACGTATTAGTGGTGAAACACGGCGAAGCGGTTCTCGCGCGATCCTCCTTGTTCTCCTTCTCGGTTTGTGCCAACAAATCCCACAACTCCTTGCATTCATCTTCAGGCCAAAGGACTGGAGGTGGGTGTGTATTAGACGTTGGAGACTCCCCAAAGACCTCTGGGAGAATAAAAAAAACACACCAAATCCAATGGTTGGGAGGACCCCCACTTCAAAATTACAAACCCCCCCAAGCCTCGCTCGCTCATGCTCACTAACTTTGTTGGATGCTGAGGTCGGTCGGGTTGGTGGTGGACCAACTGCAGAATTGTCCGGTTTATACGGATTGTGATGGATTTATGTACTCGCAGTGTGAGATGGAATGACTCGTGTTCATGGTCCTTCGACGGAAAACTGCAGGGATCCTAACATGTCCTAATCTTCCTAAGAAAGCTTCAACAAGAACTTGTGAGGGTGGGCCAGCAATTCCTCTTGTACAGGTGTGACCTGTAGTGGAGGAGATGTCCTGCACTAAACGTGTTCATCATTCTTCAGTTCATGTGAACTCTTTTGAACAAGTGCCCACTATAGATTCTCTTGGGTCTTGGACAAGCACCTCCCAGTTCTCATAAGATCAGCAAACGTCGTCGCAGATTTCTCCTTGTTCCTGCGCTTCTCCAAGGGCTCCAAGGCCAACCTCCCAACGCGAATCTCAAGTCGCTCGAGTCGAGCGATGTCTTTGGGAGCGTCGCTTGTCTTTAGGGCGTGGAGAGGTGTGTCCCTGTCACAAGTGGCATAGTAGGCCTGGTAGAGGGAAAGCATTCATCTTCCCTATAGGGCTCCAGGCACCTCCTATGAAGGTGTTTGGGTCCAAATACCTTCTGAGGAGGTACTTGGAGCCCTAGGGCTTTCATGCCCACTGACGGATTGCCATGTTTGGTTGAAAGATGTTGAAAGAACCTAGGGCACCTCGGGCCGCCTCGTCTGGCCGCCTCTCCGGCGGCCGCGGCCCCTACTTTTTGCACCAACATCCCCGTGGCCATCTACTTTGTCCCACTCGTGATGCCTTGGACAGCGGTGCCGGATGCGCTGACCATGACTAAACCCTACCCACCAGGCCCCGGGCCAATGATAGACCGAGCGTGCGATGAGGTAGCCCGGCGGTAGCAAGGCCTGGTGCTTTCAGGTTGGAGTGCCCTTCCTTTCTAGCCTCGCACACTAAAGCTTGACATGTTGATATATGACTTGATGGAGAACTGGTGGACAAAAGTTGAAGAACATAAGTTCCAACATGTCCTGGAAAGACCATCATGGACTGCATCATGCTCACGAAAAGAAGTTTCGGATTCATCTTTGGTCAACTGAGACTTGAGGTAACGGGGCCATATATACATGTGGCAAGCGCCAGTTTCTTGTTGTCATGGAAGTCAAGACCCTTTAGGCCACATAGCATAGCATGTTCAAGCATGTTCAAGCACCCAAAGTCCCTATGGAAATTGATCTTTTGGCAAAGAAATGTGTGGCTATGATGTGTGGCTTCTCTTTCTGCAAACAAGGTCCTTTACACTTCACCTACACCATGCGTAAGCGTCCATGATCTCATCCACCGACCCACCCGGCTGAGCCCCGGGCCACCACGGGGGAGGCTCTGGGCCCATCGCCCAAGAGGAGCTGCCGCAAGGCCTCGGCTTTCGTGGAGCGTGGTTTCGTGGAGCACGAGAGGGTGGTTTCGGTGGTTTATGGTTCTGTCTTGCAGGGAGTGAGGCCATTGAATCCTTCTCAACTGTAGGTTGTCGTGTTGCAAAGCTTGGGGCCCCCAGCCAACTTGACGACTGACAAACTGACTGTGGCAGAACCACCTGCAGCACGTACGCTTCGGGCGCTAGTTTAATGATTTTTGATGGGATGTTGATAAACATGACAAACATTGACAAACCCATCAAATCAACGGCTTGAACATCGTTGAACATGTCGATCCAAGGTTCCAAGATGTTCCAAGCCTTCTCAGTCTCTCAAACCCTCGCTCGCAAGCACAAGCAGCTTTCAGGTCGCAAGCATGCTTTTTCTTTTTGTTTTTCGTTTCATCTCATGCTTTGGTCCCAGTTTTCACCAATATATCGGGCACAAAAGGGCACAAACCTACGACCTGAGCAGCAATATCGTTTGTGCTGGCCACCTCCGCCACCCAAGTAGGCTGCGGCCATGCCAGCCTCTTCCACCTGCGACAAGGCTCTGCGTAGTCGAACAAGTTCTCTGGAGCTCTGTAGTTGGAGAGCGTACATTTTAGCCCGCAATCATCCATATACTGACTTATTAGTTGATGTGTCCTTGAAAGAACACATAATCACATGGGAATTTTGGGATGAAGAAGGGTCACCTTCAGGGTCTTCACACATGGGTGAACAGCCATCCACTCTGCAGGGTCTCACTGCCCAACGCATCTGACTCCATGCGTTCTCCCCCGACGCCCCCGGTCGCCTCGGGGAATTGGATCGATGTCGCCGGCAGCCCCGCCGAGCGCCGCACGTGCGCCAGCTCGTCCAAGTACCTTGGGTCTACTGCGCCGTGGGGTCGTGCGCTGCGCTTCGGTCAAGTGGGCATCGGTTGTTCAGAGAAATCAAGTCCACTGGTATGGTCACTATGAAGAGTAGAGCTGACTGCGATCCAGCTTCTATCTTCACCAAAAGAACATACAAGAACGCTACATGCACACATTCATCACCCGACGACTCAAAAAATGTTCAATCCGTCTCCAAGGAAACCTCCCCTAATGAGATAGGCACGTGTTGGCGGCTGCATAGTTGTAGAGCCTGAGCCGGTCGTGCTCGATGACTGGACCAAAGGTGGATCGATGTCTGTTCATGGCTCTGGTGATGGGAGTGAATATCATATCAGTCTGGTTCTCTCACTTCACGTGACTCGGACCATCTGTAAGCAGTTTTCCCAGCCGCTTTGGCGAGCAACCTTTTTACACCGGGTTGGATCTGTTGAGTGTCCATGTGTCAGTCTTCGGCCACCTTGCATATGCTGTCTGTGGCCGCAAAGCATGCCCAAACAATTCCAGGGCATGTTGGCGATTGACACGTCTGCCCTGCATGTCAGAAGTTTTTTTTGGAGTTGGGGCGTATAGACGTTATATAATTGCTCACAGATAAGATTCGGTGGTCACACGGCCTATCTGCCTCAAATAAATTGGTAGATGATAGAACGCCCATGTAGGGGCGCATGATGGCGTATGCCTCCCACTAACCTATGATCTGCTTTGAGAACCACTTCGCACTCTTGAGGTTTTTTCATAAAACCTTCTCAGAAGGCCTGCCCTGCAGCATGGAAGTCATACCTTTGCGAAGGTCAGCTGTTCGTGTTTCAACCATTTGCCACATTCACTGCACCATGTTAGCCCCCGTTCCACACGAAGAAGCTAAAGACACACACCCCAACCGTGCTGCCACCTCCACGCTTGGCCGCTTAGCACATCGCTGGGCGCCCCAAACCCTTCAGTACCGATCCCACCGGAGAGGGAGGAGAAGAACCACATCGCCTCGAGAGGGCGAGGGGTTTGCGATGTGGAAGGGCCAACGTATTCTAGCTTATAGTATGCATTTGTTTTCTCCTATTTAGGCCCTATTGGTTGATGCCCCTCCACATCCACCAAAATCCTCTACCAAACTCTACCCTTCATTCAGCACTCTCTACGAGTCTCCGAGGATCTGGTATACCTCGTGGCCATCGCTGAACGTGCGTGAACGCTTCAGCTGGACGGCAACGCTTCGGCTTCGATCGCCCTATCTTCCACGGTGGGACCTCAAGGTCATCTTCCAAGGTATGCCTGGCCATGCGCGGCAGGGAGAAGGCAGAAGGCATCAGGGCCAACGGCGGCCAACACGCAGTTTCTGCACAAATGAGTGCAAGCAACAAGCTCCCAAGATCTACCAAGATCTACCAAGTACTTATAGCCAAAGTGGACGCTTTTTGAAATCCTGCAAGTGATAAGTTAAGGTGGATAGACTGGGAAGTTATTGAGTTGAGGCCAAAATAGAATGGCGGCCAAAACCTCTGTTAAAATATGGACCTTATTTCATCACCCAACATCAAAGCCCTCCGTTCAAGAGCGCATCTTTGACTCTCTTCTTGGGTCATAGGCATCACCAACCACCCCGACATTCTGACCCAATCAAACATCAAATGTCCCGACCTCAAGTATACCAGTACGACCCTCCCTCCCAACTTGGCCTGCGGCTTCCTGGGTTTCTCATCGGACTTCCCATCCCAACTGGCCCACCCACCCCAACATCCCCAACCAAGACTCTCTTCACATCTAGAAACCTCCTACATCGGTCCACGGGCACGGCGGCGCCAAGTCACCGCGCCTATGTAAGTGCCAGGCTCCAAGGCATTTGGGCTGGAAGACCGCCTGGCTCGGAGGCTGATTCGTTGAGCTGCTGGAGGATGTGAGTGGGTATGGCATAAATACATGGACCCAACCAAAGGAACTCCTTGAGAGTAAGGCTGGGTAAGGTTTACTGTATCCAATGTTGGGTCGTTGGTGGGACCAACCACCTGCTAGACTACGCCCTCGATTCCGTACCTACGATCACGACCATCCAAACACTTCAAAGATAGAAACTGATGAACATTATATATAACTGCATATAACTGCTATAGAATTGGATTGACGATGATTGACGTTTCTTTTGGGATGTGGCTGGCTGCTAGGCAGGAGGGCTAGCATCACCTCTTTAGCCCTGGTGATTCAGGTGTAGTGTAGCTTCAGTTCCCCGGGTCACCAAAGACGACAGCCAAGCGGAAGCCCCAGCGCCTTGCTCTTTGCCGAACCCGGAAGCGCTGAAGCGGATCGATCCCAAGACTGAACTGTCCGTGACAGTAGTTTGATGCTGAACTTCTGGACTGTACGTTCCAGAAGCCTTCAACATCTAGGGAAAATCAGCATTCCCAGTGATGAAGGCAAAAGGGCTGTGGTTGCATCAATGCCGGGCTGATTGCAAGCGCTGACTCTGATAGCACAAAGCTACTTAAACTATAATTAAACTCAAAACCTGCTCCCAAGTCTACTGGGTTGAGTGCATTTCAGGCCTTGCGCCTCCTGCTTCGTGCAGTTGGCAATCCTCCGGAACTTGACTTCACCACCCCTTCAAGGGCGAAGCCAATCTCGACCAAACCACGATGGTCATGACTGCTCATAGCCTCTCTTGACTCCTTCCCAGACATGCCCAAATATACCTCAATGTTCATCCATGTTCATGCCCTTAGGGTCTCCTTTTGTGCTTCGAAGGGATTTGATGCTCCTTTCACCAATTGTTTTGAGGCACAACTGCGCCCGGACGAAGCAAGGCTCAAAAATCATACATTTAACAACGGAGCGGGCTTCCGGACCACACCCGAAGGATACCCATCAAACATTCCAACATTCCATATCGTCCCCCCTAAAAAATCCCAAAAAGGGTCATACAGGGTCATAGATTGTAATAGGTCTTTACTGCAAACAGAAATCCTGGATCTACTATGATCGATCTACCCCAGAAAAGAACTCAGAAACTCATGTGAACGATTCATCTCTTCTCTCCCCACGCTAAATGAGTTGGTCAAGTTGAGGCTTCCGGATCCCCAACGGGACGGATCTGTACAACGCTTCTGAGACACCTCCATGGGCTAGCTTGGTCTGCTTTGACCAACAGCACAAAAGAGGAACGTCTACATAGTTTGAAGAGGTGTGAATAGCATCGCTTAACCAAAAAGTCCTATAAGTATCAGTCTACATCAGTCTACTGTTCCTTCTAACAATTTCTGAAAGCAAACTCCATAGATCTTATCCTGAAAGCCCAAGGCCAAGCCGTGTTGCTGTTCCAAGTGGAACTCTGCCACTGACGTTCACCAGCAATGCTCCGAACACACGCACTCCGACGGGTGTCGAGGAACGACATCCCCCGCCATCACCAGGTCGTTCCGCATTGCGTTGAGAAAGGTCGTGGCGTGTTGAAAGGTCTGTGGAGACGAGGCGTGAAGGTTTGCAAAGCAAAACGAGACGAGACCGAAGTGAACGAAGTGAATTCAAACGAGGCAAGTATAGGTGTGGTTTGTTCCATATGTTGTCTATCTGCCAAGTGCTTTTGTGGATCGAATTTGTAAGTGGGTGCAGGGACTCAAACCAATATCAACCCCCGTCAGCCCATATTGATAACATCTTGAGCATGCCAGTGACACTGGCATCTTGATGCTTGCTCACCTTGCGACCTTGCGACCTTGCCCTCCGATGTTGGCCACTTGATCTCACTGGTGCACCAGCCAAGACTCGGGACACCAGCCAAGACTTGGGGCTGAAGGAAGGATAACTGATGGAAAGAAGAGGAAAGAAGTGCGTGGCAAGCACGGCGCTTAGGCCCTAGGGTGTGTCGTACAACTAAGGCAAGCACAAAACCAGCCAGCCACCATGTCTTTGCAACAATCACTGGCAGCATGCCAACAAAAGCAACCGTACTTATAATATCTTATAATTATAGTCATTCTAGTAGCAGTGAACACTAAAGGTGTTGCATGGGTGTAGGGGCAAGCCGTTGAATGTTTTGTGCTGCGATTTGTGGGTCTAATCAATGCACCATCCACGCCTCGACTCCCTTCTTTACTGTCAGGTCTTGCAAGGCTCGTCGTTCTTAAGGCCTCCGGCCGCAAGGCCCCGAGTATGGGCTTCAAGTCACTCACAAGCTGCTATTGTCCATTTGTTTATGCTCTGTGTTATATCAATGGCTGGCTGATGTCTCAAGCACAACCAGATTCAAGCAGAAAACCACTCCCTATATATATATATATATATATGTTTCTTTTGTCGATTTGAAACAAGGAAGAATGATCAAATATGATCAAATCAAACTTTCTCATGACAGCGATGTGTTTTGAAGATTGAATCTGCTAAGCAAACCTGTTAGATATGACATACTCTATACTTGCTCTGTGTGTCTATGAATTTTATGTGAATCCAATATAACTTTATACACAAACTTCAATTCAATCCTTTCCTGATCGCTTGGCAAAGAGGGATAATTCTGAAACACGACCAAGGTCTGCTACCTCATGCATCCTACCAGGTCCTACCATGTCTGCCCAAACTCCAGCATCTTCCAAGAACAGGAACTTGACACCTGAAGACCAACGTCAAAGGGCCCATGCACAAGCGCACCCAGGTCGCCCAGGTCCATGAAAGAAGACAACATACACTCTGGAATCATCATGGTTACGGAGTGAGATCTCACCACATCTGTGGCTCTGTGGTCTTCGGATTGTCAGTCAAGGGGCCATTGCCATGTCAATGTCACATCACGTGCCAAGGAGTGCAATATAAAGCGCTGCCAAGCCGCTCTTCCGCGTCCACACCGGCACCCATGCAACCATCCCCTGCACTGCGCGGATCAACCGCACACGGAGCGTCTCGGCGGTGGTCACCGCAGCTGCATAGAGTGCGGCCAGGTTGAGCGGCCAACAAGGACGGACCTCGTAGTGAATCACTTCCAGCACCACAGGATTCTGGGGGGGTGGGTGTCCATTAATAGCCCCGAACAAGAGGTCAAGGGGTGTCCACGTCTACCGACTGGGGGTCCTGGTTGTTGCAAGTCTGTTCAGTGGATGTGTTGGTTAGGCAGATCCGGGCTTAAATATATAATTGTTTGGCAACCGCCACGACACGCCGCTGCCGAGTGAAACCGATATGTCGTCGTGAGAAGATGCTGATATCAAATATTATCAAATCAGTATACTTTTGGACTCTATGATCCACCTGTGGTGTGTCTGGCATCAACCTTCTGGGATGACATGGGGAGAAGGAAGGAAGGTTAAGGAGGCAACCTGCAAAGAGTACGTCCTTTGGGCCTTAGATGGCCTGTTTGGGCTGATGCAAGGGTTTCCCGCGGTAAATCTTCCCAACATCCTTTTGGCCTGTAAGCCTTGAAAAAAAATATAGAAGTAAGAGTTCCTTTCGCCAGATCTGGAACATCCGAACAAACTGGATACACGGGTCTCTCTCAGAAGGACACCGACTTCCGCGTCCCTGCCGGAGCTTCCTGCCGAGCTACGAGGCTTCTCGCTTCGACCAAAAGCTGTTCCACCGAAGGCCGGTCCTGCGGTACAGTAGCAGCTTGCCGCGGCAACGGGAGGAGAAGGTGTTGGAGAG
The DNA here is from genome assembly GCA_963970005.1 of Durusdinium trenchii. NCBI lineage: Eukaryota > Dinophyceae > Suessiales > Symbiodiniaceae > Durusdinium > Durusdinium trenchii. The sequence continues at coordinate 434,534 of CAXAMN010024084.1, read as the reverse complement.
GGAGAATCAAAAAGAACACAGGAGGATCCCCAGGCAAAAAAACAAACACTCTTAACTGTAGTAACTGGATGTTTTTTCACACACAAGGCGCCAGGCGGGGCGTTGCCAGGTTGCCAGGTGCAAAGGGTCTGAAATCGTCTGCGTTCGTTCCGTCCTGCGAGGTCTGCGAGTAGTGGCGGAAGACCACGACACCCTGCGGAGGTCGCAAAGCGAGCAATGGCCATGCACCACGACACGTGATCTGAGCCCAACAGGAGCAACTACGTACAGTATATGACTGGTGGAATCTGCACTGTTTGCACTTGAAGTGGATACTGTTTTGGATTGACTAACTTGGTGTGAAGCTCAGGATCAGCAGGTTGGGCTTGCGGCTGAAGGGTCTCTTTAAGGCGTTCGGCCACGTGACGCCCTAAATGCAGGGCACTTAGCAGACTTGGCAATCACAAACTGCCAAGAGGGTGCTTCAACCTCCAGAAAACAAAACAAAGTTGCAGCTCTAAGCATGAAGAGGTAAAACATACCATGCAGCCGACAGCCCAAAGCAAACAAGATCCCAAACGAAACTCATGTCTTAGCAGGAACCGAGCAAAGCCCAACTACTGATGACACATGTCTGCCTGCTGGTCCAGAAGCACGTCTCCTCCCATCTGATGCCTGAGTGTTCCCAGGCTCCCGAATCATGACTACAAACAACAAATCCAGTGTAACAAGGGAACCACCAAGTGTACCAACCTGCAGCTAGTCTTTACCCTCAAGTTCAAACAAATGGACACACAAATTGATCTCTTGCTGCGGATGGCTTTTACACAGACCCTCTGTCCAGAACGTGGACCTCGGAAAACAGACTCTCTAAAGTGGAGGGTGGGGCAGTGGGCCGAAACCATTTCAATCTTGCACAATCTCTATGATCCTTTATTATGTAAGCATTCCACTTTGAGGTTCCGGTAGTGGAGGTTCCGATCTCTCCTGAAGAGCGGAAAGCCAACCTACATCTTACTTTCTAGCCTTTTGATCGAGCGTCCTGCATACAGGTTGGCCCCGCAGCACATCTTCTAGGGGCGCGAAACGTCCCGCATGTCAGTTTACTCTAAGGTCGGACCGCTCTCCTAAACTGCTCGCGTCCCAGCCGCACATCCTGCCCGTGGGAGGGGTGCAACTGGTGCCCCTTCAAGGTCTCGTCGCTATAGAAGCGCAACGCCTGACACAGAGTACTGGTGAACATCACAGAAACTGGACCAGCTTTGGCTAGTTGACCAGTGAGCTCCTCAGTTCCCGAGTCGAGTTGACAACAGTTGAGCCATTGTATAGACGGTGCACTGCACTGAATTCAGTGGTTCACACATGTTCACACCACCAGCTTTCTGGTGGGTCATGGCATCTTCAAAAGACCGGATAGACCATGGTCCTTCCGCGTTGCTGTCTTCTGTGAACTTGAATATCATTCCGATTTCAGGGTCGTCCTAGCACCAAAAATCATTCGACCCTTCTAAAGAAATCCTGCAATGTTGAACAGAAGAAAACGAAACACCGTCCTCAACCGGTGAGGCGTACCCATGACGTACCCAGGGTACGTCATTCCGCCTCAATCGGGCCACCGAGAAACCGTCGTCGACTCGTCGACGGCCGCGGGGAATGCGCGCGGTCAGACCGCCTCCGGGGACCAAACGCCCTGGAAGGATTTGCGGAAGCCCCACGTCCTTGGGTGAGGCTGGGGAGGAACGAGGGACAAGCACCTCAAAAACGCCCCAAAATGCCGTGGAACCCGGAATCCAGCTGTGATGGCTAAGATCTGGCTGGTGTAGCCATTTGCTTGAGCAAGGATAGTAAGGTGAACATTCAAAGAACACAAATAGTGGACAGTCCGATGAGTGAGCCCCCTGAATGATATGCTTTTCCGGCTTTATGATGTTTGGTCAGAGAACTCCTGCACTGCACTGCTGCAGAACATCCCCCCCCTTCGGGGGTCTTCCTTCAAAAAGGGGTTCGACAGCAGCACCAAGCCCCGCACCTGTCTCTCGCATCTCCTCAACCCAAAGGGTTGGTCACTGACCGGCTCATCCGCAAAAAAAACGACTCGTCTGCCTATAGACGTCCGCCGTCCTGGGTCAAAACAAGGGGGGGTCCAAAGGTTGACCAAACACCCAAACAAACAGAAACACTAGCTAACCGTGCTCGGCTCCACGCCGAACACCAAGCTACAGCCGCTTGTTGACCAAAGAAAACCAAAAAACGGACAGAAACACTTAACTGGGGAGGTCAACCTACTCAGGGTGACTTCCAGGCCACCAGCCACTCATGTCCAGTGGCTGGTAGGCCCGGCCCGCATGGCCGGGAACCTCTAAGGAGGGATCGATGAGGTGCAGGAAAGGCGAGCCCACTTCCTGCGGTGTTTGGAAGCTGTCGTTCATTGAATCTGTTGATGGATCCAACCAAAGAAAAACACGGAATATCGCCTACATGTCCATCCCGGCTTCTTGAAATTCTGGAAAGGTTCCGCGACAATTCTACCTCATCTACGAGATCAGGTACACCTCCTGCGCAGCATGTTAACTGTTCTCTGGGTGTTTCTGTCATGGGTATTGAACAACCCCTTACACGCTCGAGTCATCAATAGGCGAAGAATACCGCAGTGTTTTTACATCCAGTGTCTGTTCCACTGTGGAACCTGATGTAGGACACATCCATGATGTGCAAACTATGTTGTTTCATCCATCCTTTCATCCATCCTTTGTCGCATGTCCATCGTTGAAGCAGAAATACAGCAAGAGAGGATAGCAAGAGGCCTTCTACCCTTGGGTTCCTTCCCCTTTCCCTCTGTGCTTGACGAAAAACGGGTTCCTTCCCAAGCAACACCATGGAACGAACGGCCGAGCCGTGTGGTTCCTCTTTTCGGCTTCATGTGTAGGCTTCAGGTCAAGGGCTCTATGGTAGGCGCTAGGTCTTAGGTCCAATACTTCCACCTACTTCCAACACTTCCGTGTTTGTTTTATTTTTTTGCTAAGTCAATATTGATCTTCCCACAGAAACACTAAACTAAGGTCACCCACTTTTTCGGCCAGCGATACCAGCTAACCGAGTCCTCGTCCCATCGTTGAGCTGTCCTGAGTGTGGTTTTGCTCTAGTGTGGTGCATGGCATGTTCAATGATTCACCGGGCACAAGTATTCGCCTGCAGAAGTGGCTAACAAGTTCCATGCCCTTGCTGCAAATGATCTGTTGACGCTAGATGATCTGTACAATTGATGTTGAAGTATACAAGTCTTAGCAAAAGTGTTGTTCACGATTTCATCAAGCAATGTCTCATGAATCCAACAATCTTTGAGTTGTTAAAATGGTCAACACCATATCGCATGATTCCAACAGAAACCAAGGATCCAAATGCTCCGGGCACCCTCAATTTTCAGAGTCTTATAACTTAAAAGCTAGACTCTAGAGGATGCTAGATGTTTTCCCTTCCAATTGTCTTAACTTCCGGCACATGAGAGGTCTTCGCATACTCAAAATGATAAACAATTATAAAATGCCGCGTGACTGTGCATCTGGACAGAAGCTCACCTTGGATGTGTGTCAACCAATTGAAGGAAATGGAGGGCCAAACAAACACAGAACCATCCAAAACAATTATGATCAATTATGTAAGTAGGAGCAGAGTGAACTGAGTAAACCTATCAAATTCAGTGTCGGACCGCAAGCTAGCGGCAACAATATGTGTGTTTTGGCCTCTGGATGCCAGCAAACTCCAAGAGTTCTTTCCTCATCTTTCCACTCACCATTGACTGAATCAACGTGAATCAAGAACAAAGGAAAGGGCAGTCCACATGCTCTGTGATTAGGTGTTGCATGAAACGCTCCACCATGCTCCACCTCTTCAACAACTCATCTAAGCGAGTGGCCAACATCCACGGAAAGAAGCCTCACTTGAACTCGTTTCACCACATGCCATCGAGTGGAAACCCGTCCGAAAAAAACGTCCCCATGAAACCGGCCGCCCCATGGGCCGCCCCATGGGCCGGGCTGCCGAGTGGCCACAAGGACGTGAAGTCCCAACCATTTCAGCTCATCAGCATGCTGGGCCAGATCAGCCACATGCTGTCGTCCTCAGCCCCATTCGCCCATCCGCCCATCCGCTGTCCGTGTAGCTGCCGAAGCTGCACAAACTGCTGCTGATGGTCATGTCGCGCGACGTTTGTATGGATGTATTGAAGCAAGAGAGCCGGAATGTGGGTGGGGGATGGTGGGGGGAAAGGACAAAGTGGGCATAGTCCCATGACAGGGAATGGAGTCTGGATTGATTCCACCGTTTCTACATTTGTCAACCTGTTTGGAAAGTAGAGCTTTGGACCAAGACCATGGCCCATGGCTCATAATACATGTTAAAGATTCTTGAATTTCAATACTATATATCCTGATATAGGGGGTATCTTCACCACCAAATAGTTCCATATTTCTGCAGCAAAGCATAGCAAGGCGTCTTCCGAATCCATCAATGCCATCGATGAACACCTCCCAAGACCGGACGCCGATGCGGCCGGATGTTTGCTTGCCGATGAGGCTCAGGGAAGTCATCCAAAGTGCCGGAGCCACACCAAAAGCACCCCTGGTTACGGACATCGCCCGGTTCGTTCGGTCGCTCACCATCTCGGGTCGGTCTGGATTCCAACATGAAACGAGGGACGGAGCTGCTGCTCTCCGGACGGAGCAAACGGCTCAAATGTCTGGTCGAACGGTGAAATCATCTTCTACATACTATAGCTGCTATAGCTGTCTCTTTACAGAGATGGCGCGCACAAAAGACATGAACTGGTCCAAGGTCCTAGAAAGAGGTTGAATGTTGAAACATGCGGTTGAATCACCTGCGGTTGAATCATCATTTCAGCACCAGCTCAAGACCACGCCACCGGACCTAATCACCCCACCAATCAAGAAGGATCAAGGCATCATCCAACCGACCGCCTTTTTCCAAATACTGCAAAGCATCGAATCAGCGGGCCTCTGGATCGTTCACAAAGTCTCTGCACATCCACCCAATCGCCTAAAAACCGCTGCGCAGAAACCGTGCAGGACCGTTGGTTAAAACGCGAGGCTCAACACGTTGGTATGCCATGGTATTCCCATGTAATCCCCACGGGTCACGAAGGGAGGAATATCTTGCAAGTACATGCTATGTGCAACAAATCAGGGAAGCAGTTGTTCAATGTGTTGGGTCCGGTCTTGCGCATTTCGACCAGTTTCCTTTGTTTTGCCAGCAAGATGTTGGGTTCGATATAACGTGTTTGTTGCCTTGCTCTGATTTGCTGGTGACCAAGACCTCCTCACTCCCCACCTAATATCTTGGGTAATCTGACCACTGAGCCGGGCTCATCAAACTTCACGAAATCGACAGGAGCAACATGTACTGCGCGCCGAAGAACACACGTTTAAGTCATTGTCCATTGGAAGAGTAGTGACAAACGTTTCCTTTACAAGCAGCAGGTCTGCTTCTTTCATTTGTTTACTGTGTACTGTTTTGGTTTGAGATCATGGTGTCAAGCAAACCTGTCACATGCCCACCTTCGTCATTGACCAATCTATTTCCAAGGAAAAACCACACATGTCCCACAGCCCTACCAAAGGCTCCCCAAACTGCACCAACCCCACCAGCTCCTCTTCTAGCCCCCCAAACAACCACCACATCCCCTGCGGCCTCCTGCGCTCTGCAGCACCACCGGTGGCGCCTGCGCCCCCAACGCTATGCCACCCACCGCTCTGCCGGCCGTCGCCTCCAGGCGCTGCAGCAGCTCGCGCCAGCGACGCTCGGAGGCCTGGAGGCGCTGGAGGGCCTGGGTGTCGCTGGATGTTTCTCTGCAAACGAACGGGTTTAGCTCAAAGGATTGCCACCTGGCAAGTCCCAAATACAAACAAGCTCATTCAATGTACTCCTAGGAGGACGCTTCGAGGCATCTCTCTCACCAGGCTGCAGCTAAATCTTGAGGGCTCGAGGAGGCTTGCGAGCAGCTCCTGGGCCCCAGGCGAAAACGACGAACAGCCGAGTCCCAGTCCCAAGGATTGGGCCATGGCTCCCCACAGCTTTGCCAGTGTTTATGTCAATTAATACCCAATTTAATCCAAATTGGGACATCGAATGCCCCAATGTCCGGATCAAACGCCATGGATCCCCATGGATCCCCATGGTACAAAAATCCTAAAGGATTTGACCATGGCTCCCTATAGCTTTGCACTGTTTACATCATTGCTACTCACTGGCTCACCTGGCCAAAGAATCAGTTGCTGACCTGTTGCAGGTGCATGGTGTGACCGAAGGTGAAACTGGTAGGCAAGCAGTTACAATGAATTCAATGCATCCCCATAGATCTTCCCTCCGTGCGCCCATCTCCATCACGGCTGCACTCCTCATTCCGAATCGAACCACGGCTCTCTTCGGTTGGATCGAACCGTCCGGGGCGCTGGAAGTCGGCGAAGTCTTGGAAACCATGTGCCTCTCCGACACGTGACGACGTGGCCCACAGTTGGTTGACGTGCAAAAGAGAAATCACTGTCTCACTAGGGCTCCAGTCGTACCATCTATATAAGAAGGTGGGACTGAGGTGGGTGCGAGGAGGGTCCAGTCATACCATTTTGAGGAGGCACCACTGGAGGTGTAGGGTGTCCCTTTCTTCGGATAGAAATGCATGATGACGACGTATATGAAGAGACTTAAAGAGTCACTGTAGCTGCCATGTGTGAAGCCTGAAGCCGGCTGCACGGATATTTGACTTGTCCGATAGGCAAACAATGGCAAACAAATCACCACGTTGTTCATGTTCTGAGCAAGTGAAGAACATTCCTCAGGAACAACTTCAGCTTGAAATTTCCTAAACATCATCCACCGTGCAAGCAAGCTAGCTCTATAGAAAACGAAAAATTATGCTGATGTTCATTGAAAGAAGCACTCTTCTGTAAGTACTATTCTACATTGGATTAACAGATATTGATAATATTAATATCCTAAGAATAGTAATCCAACATAATCCAAATACTAATAAGAGATAAATATATAGTAGTAGAATGTAGTAGATATCCGTGCCAGTAGGTTGTTCCTTCAGGTACTTCCACACTGTCGACGAAAAGAACCTTTGGCCGTCCTCGCGGTTGGCCAAATCCATCCCCCCGGGCCTCCAGTGCTTGGCGCTGAAGTGCAATCAGCTGACCCAGGCGTGACACCTGCTGCTCCACCTGCGACTCAAAAAGACCCCGACCCCTAAATCCACCCGGATCTTTGCTTCGAAGCTTTTCGCCTCTGATGTCGGGAAACCCCCAGTTGCTGGTGATGAACTCTAGTAGACTCTACATCCTCTCTACCAGGACTCTCCAAGGGGTGTCCAATGAACTACCCCACACCACCTATAGGCTTCCAAAGAGGGCACCCCTTGGAGGGTCCTGGTAGCTAGCCACTGAGAATCACACCAATCCAGCTGCCTGGACCTCTTCGGCTCCATGCTTTTTTCCTCGGACACCGGACCTGACGGGTGGCGACTGACCACACCTGACGTGTGGATGGATACCGATACCCGACCCGACGTGATCGGTGCCTCGATGGTGTCCAGGATTCGATCGATGGACTCGGCCATGGCATCCACGGCGCCCCGCAGGCGTCGCGCGCAGCTCGCCATGGCGAGTCGCGAGCGTCAGCGAGGGTCGTGTGGTCGTGTGGTGATGAAAAGGTGCAGCGAGCAGGTGCTCGTTCCGGCAAACTGTTGGAGGTGGAACGGGAGAAGGAAATAGAAGAACTATAGTGGCAGGAAGCTAAAGATCAAACGCTTCTTGGAGGATCTTGGGGGTTGGTTGCCAACAATACTTGGTGATGTCAGTGTTTGAACTCAGTTCTGTTTTTGCTGGTACAGAGCATGTAAGCACCAGGAGTTGTTTGGCAAGTATGAATTCAACAACCTGCTCAATTTTTCAGTAGTTGAGCGATGCACAATTGAGGCTCCTTGAACCACAAGTGGCTCAGGGACGAGACTGTGCCAAGTTCAGCCGGGAATGGCCACAACCTGGGAATGGTCTATGATAACCGCAGTGCCAGCCAGGCACCATATGTTTTGCAAAACGCAGCCTGCCGACCGGGGTGATCAAATACCGTCGATGAAATGCAGTAGGCCAAGCCTGTAGGCCAAGCTGCTGAAGGTTTTCGGCAGCCACGAAAGCTGTTCGCGCTGTTCGCATCACCAACGCTGGTCATTCGGTCCTTACCCAAAGAATCGGTCCAAACCCAAGGGTGGCAGCCAGGCATCAAGATGAACCCAGTCTGCACTCTGTTGATGCATCCTGCCTTCAAGCACCTCCGTCCCCCACGGTGAGCCGCCTTCAACTCCTCCGCCGTGTCCGACGGGCGCACGATGCCCGCCTAGGAGCTGCGTGCGCCGGAAGCGGGTCGGACATGGTGGTCCGTCAGTCGCTGGAGACGTGCGTGGCAGAGATGGGCTGAGTCACCCTGTGGTTCATAGAACTAGGCCATAGCCGCCATAGCCAAGTCAAGGCATATCATTTTGTAGAGCCATCATCCTTTCAAAACTCTCTTCCGGTTGAAGGCTGGAAGGCTGGAAGCTGTTGTCTTTCCCCAGTGAGTCGATCCTAAACCGGACGATCTTGCCTTCAGTGATCTTGTCACACTTGTGCTGTGTTGGGAGTCTGATGGTTCCAACACCCCATACTCCCTCAGATCCCTTTGGGTAGGGCTTCAGGCTTCGGTTTTGCCCCAGACTCAATGACCCAAGTCCCTCGCCCCTCCGAGCTGGAGCTCCCCACAGCGTTCACCACCCAGCGCAAGGGGCCATAGTTGGTACCTGTGCCACACGGAACGTTGGACGGAGTGACGTTTCTAAACACTGGTATATTTACCTATATATTGGGGTGGTTTGAGGGTCAATGTAGGCAAATATATATTGTATATATATATATGGCATACATGGAGTGTCTGGGGTCTGGTGATGGGTGACACCCACTTTCAACGACCTCCGCTCAAATGACTCGAATGACGCTGGGTTCTAACAGGCGCTGCTGGTGGTCGATAGCCAAGGAAGTCTCCAGATTGTGAATTTGAATCACTTCTGGGACCACCAGCGCCTGTTGGTATGTTGAAGACACTTCTGCACCTCTTTTGTTGTAGTTGGTGTTGACTTCATTGGTGCTCATTGGCTTCCCATTGATTGCTTTGTCGATTGATGACATCCATGACAGGACAGCCTCCAGGCGCCTCTGAACCTCCAGGCGCCTCCGTCAGCATTTAGCATGGTTTTCAGAACAACCTATTCCTGGCGTGGTGGTTTCTGGTCATTGGGATATATAAATAATACCGAAAACAGGTCAATAACATCTAATAATTGAAGATACTTCAAACCATCAATACCCGAGTTTGCTTTCACTATTTAATTGTTCAATCTCCCGTGATATGGGACAAACCGCGGGGGTCAATTGCACCAACAGCAAAACAGTCAGTTGGCGAATCGAAGACTTAGTCTTCTGTCACCACCAGCCGTCCAGCTCTCCCGGCGCACGCAGCTTCTGAAGCCTCGGAATCCCAGAAGACAAAAGAAACACGTGGGTCTTGATGGTCTTGCTGCAAGGTGCAGGATGGTTCTACATCTCCATATTTGAAGGTCATATTATCCATCAACTGTCAATCTTGTGCAAGGAAGAGGCACTGCTCCGAAAGAACTCTATCATGTCTCACATGTGCCCAGTTTTCCGTTTCCCAGAAAGTGGACCACAATGGATCATCCCACATCTGTGATCGATCTGCAGTACTCACTAAGGCCAAGTTGACTAGCTCGCGGTCTCAGATCTCGAAGAGCTTCAAAGAGTAGATTCTTAGATCAGTGTATATATGCTTCCAAATGTGAGCAATGTACAGCAAAAGTCACGATACGATGCAACGAGCGATCGAACCCAGGCTGCCGCACAAGTTTCCTCTCACACTTGAGCCAAACGAAGTTTGTGTTTGACTTCTGTCTCTGATGTCTATACAGCAGTGCTTTCACTCAAGGTTACGTGTAACGGTATGGCATTGTTGCCACTGCTATTCCAGAATGCCATTGCAAACTGCAATGCAATGCTTACACACAGCATCAATTTCCAATGCTACCAAGCATGGGGAAAAGCTGGTAGCCAATGCTATCTCTCACATGTTACAAACCATGGTTCTAACCGAGGGTGGTTTTCTCCCCCCCTCTGGAGCAAGGAACAAGTGTTCGGTGCTCAAGCTCAGACTTCCCTCGGCTCAAGCTCCGTTCACGAGTCTTACGACATGGCAGGTGAGACATTCTTCATCCATGGCTGACAGCAGCAACGCGCCTCAAAGTGCGCCCATCTGCCTTACCTCAGCTTCTGCATTCGGTGCCATTGTGTATGGCGGAATGCGTTTCGCCTTCTTTGTCTTTCGTTTCTTCTTGTACGAAGTGGTCGCCACTGTCGGGTTCGGAGAGGGCTCGAGGGCGTGGGTTTCCATGCTCCCGACCTTCAACCCAGTTTGTGTTGTTCTGACCACCTCATAGCCTGCTATCTGCACCTGGATGTTGTACAAAGCCAACGGCCAGTGTGGTGCCTCTAGCTGCTTGGTAAAGATGTCTGCTTTCTGCTCCTTCGTGCCTACGATCATCAGTTCGACGTCTGGCCTATCCAGCTGCTCCTTTATAGAGCTGAGGTTGACCTTGTGCGTCCTCTTCAGATGACGGAGTTTCTTTGAATACCCTGCGGCACAAACCTTGGCACATGCCTCATTATC
>CAXAMN010024084.1:399695-413776 GCA_963970005.1 Durusdinium trenchii | reverse complement strand
TCTCTCACATGTTACAAACCATGGTTCTAACCGAGGGTGGTTTTCTCAAAGTCAAAAAAAAAGTTAAGGCCAAGTTGATCCTCTCCTTGGCCAAATTGACTCTCCTTGGCCACGTTGACCCTCCTTAATCCGTCAAATTGTCCAGGCTGAGAATTGGGATTTGTCCTTCTGCTTTCTGCCTAACCCCCTCGCAAAACGTTTAGGGCCAGCCACATCGCCAGCACTTGATCTTCATCAGCTGCATCACAAGCCTTGCAGGCGGCTTTTCTTCTTTCTGCATGGTCAGACCGTGCCAATCAAGCGTGTATGGGGTGAGTTCGCTTCAGAAACAGGATCTGAGATTGCATGAAATTTCCAACCTTGACGTCTAAGGGGAACAGGTGTGTGGGTGTCTGACTATGTCTGACTGTTTCTCTAATCTCAGAACAAATCCAATAAGCCATGGCCACCCACCCCCCCACCCCCCCACCCACCCGGTGCATCCGCTTTGGAGAACGCGCCACACGTAGGACTGGCACCCGGCCTCCAGGACCACGGTCGCCGTCCGCTGCAAGCCTTCCAGCCTGGTGGAGCGCAGAAAACCACCGGAGCGCAGCTCATCAGACCATCCGCATCAAGGATTGAGGCGTTCGTGTTCAGTCTGCTTACGTGTTTTGTTCGTTTAGGTTTGTTTTTACAGCTGAAAGAAACATCACCCCGTCCCACATGGGCCACATGGATGACAAAGTCTTCTCTACCTCAGGCTTTTTCAACAGTCTTTCACTTCCTTCGAAGCCACCAGACTTGCGCGCCTCTCCATCAGCTGCCCAGGCGCATCTGCAGAGACTTTCCCAGAGCGTGAGCAAAGCACTACATGGCGCACACCCGCGTCGACCAAGACCTGGCACAGCGAATAAATATGGAAATTCAGTGTTCAATGCTGCTAGTTCCTATTCAGTTGCTTATATAACTTGGCAGACTTTCAAATCGGCGTCATGCATTCTCCGACGACGTAGTCAAAGGACCAGCCAAGTGACCAGTCTCAGTCCTGCCATGAAAAAGAAGGAACTCATCTCACTGGACCCGTGTCGACCTGTCACTCCTACAAACACCCTGGCAACCAGTCAGCAGTCCTGCAGTCCCGAGTCCGCTCCGCTGGAGCAGTCGGCGTCGCCTCTGCGGTGGTCAATCCTAGTCCACCGGTGCCGCCGGTGATCAGTGCCACACCGGTGCGTTGAAGGCCTCGAAGCGATGCCAAGGCGAGAGCGCGAGCTGCCCGCCGTTGACCGGGCTGGGGCTGTTGAACCACACGGGCGCCCGGGCAGGCGCGCTTGCGGGCTGGAGCTTGACGACACACGTCCAACCTTGGTGGATGAAAGGCCACACAAAAAGGAAGGAAGGAGCTGTGAGACAATGAATCCAAGCCTCGGGGGTTTTGAACTTGGTATCTGCATGTTCTTCCTCTTGTGCCCAAAGGAAAAACGGAAGACAGGCCAAGACAAGGGAACAAAATCCTCGCCATATGATCTGAGTTCTCCCGCTGCGGCACGAAGCGGCGCTGGCGGCGATAGGCGACCTGCCAATCGCAGAAGTCACTCCAGGTTCATGTGAAGAAGAGGGGAACAGTGGAATGGGTACTTGCACCTTTGCCCCTGTGCCCAGATGACGAAATGCAGATATCAAACAGCCTCCTTGGTGTCCACTTGGATGATGTGATGGACAATCTTTCTCTAAAGGCAAACAAAAAGCTTGTCACTTGGAAAATGCCAAGGTGCCTGGTACTACGAAGTAGTGGGATCCCTGCATTCACTGAGATGACGACAAATGAACAATCCGTGAACTGGCGACTGATTTCACCAGGTATGGCCAGGCTGTGAGAAGTCTTCAGCACATGGCCTGACATTTCAGGTTGATTCAAGAGATCTTCCATGTGTGACAGTAACACACGTAACATGCCCTCTCTGGGGCCGTCCGAAAGAGCAACGGAGAAAGGTAGACCGAGCCAACGAGGTGTAAACCGGTGTCTCTCAGGTAGGGCCCAACGTTGTCTGGAGATGGTCCAACTGGACAACAACTCCCCCCGTTCGCCCAAGCCGCGGATGCTGATGCGTCCCCTGCGCCTCACGTCCCAGAAAAGCCCTCAGATGAGAGCGTGAGGCGTAGAAGAGGAAGCTCTGCCATGTCTTGTTACGCAGTGCACATAAATCATACAGCTCATGTCTATTCTTTTTGGTTCCAGGCTTTTTCCTTACCTGCAAGCATCAATTAAGAGACCTAGAGTCGGATCCTTTTTAATTACCTGAATAAGCAGTGATTTTGGTAAGTGAAAAGTGGAGGTGTTCCTCATCAAACCAGTCAGCTGGATCCTTCTCAGAAGTTCGCTGCTGGCTTCTGGCAGCAGGTGCCCTCATCCAACCACCGGCCGTGGTTGGTTCCCAAACTACTGATCTTAGAGGGCTCTATAGAGCTTCTGAAGCTGACCCTTCGATGCCCACGGGAAAACGTTCGTTCGTTGCTCTGCCAAGGTGCAAGTCAGAGGCCTGGCACAAGTCTGCGGAAACGAGCGGACGTCTATGTCTGCAAAAAGAGTCCTTATATTCTGATTAATGTCTTAATGATACTGCATGATTGTTATCTTCCTCACTCTTCCTCCAGGTTCAAACCGATCTTGATGTGTTTATTCTCGTCTTTCGTCTTCAGACCAAACAAAAAATGAACAAACCAATCACAACTCACAACATACATGTTCTGGGTGCATCGGAACGGGAAACACGTTGAATTCCACCTGCCCCCAGTTGACTTGACCCACCCTCCCCCCCGGTGCCTGCTGGGTATTGTATCTCCAGGTCAGCCTCAGCCAAGTGGAGCTCTACTTGAGGTCAATCTCTATAAGCAAAATGAGATAGACTCGTTCTGATTCACTGACATCAAACAGGTTGCGAATATATTTCTGGATTTTTTTTCGTTTTTTTTTTGAATTTTTTTTTTTCGTGTTTCGTGGCAGGTGCAGTACTTTGTGGACCTTGCAAAGCACATTTCGTGGCAGGTGCAGGACTTTGTGGGCCTTGAAGTGCAGATTTCGTGGCAGGTGTAGTACTTTGTGGGCCTTGGAGTGCAGATTTTGTGGCAGGCGCAGGACTTTGTGGACCTTGAAGTGCAGATTTCGTGGCAGATGCAGGACTTTGTGGGTGTGGAAGTGTAGAGTCGAGTTGGTGGCAGGTGCAGGACTTTGTGGGCCTTGGAGTGCAGATTTCGTGGCAGGCGCAAGACTTTGTGGACCTTGAAGTGCAGATTCGTGGCAGGTGCAGTACTTTGTGGATGTTGAACTGCAGAAAGATAGAAAGATAGAAAGATAAATTGATAGATAGATAGATTAGATTAGATAAGATAAGATAAGATAAGATAGATAGATAGATAGATAGAGGAGGCATATTTGCTTGGTTAGAAAGTTTTGCACCGGGGAGTTCACCTTAAAATATTGATTTCGTGGCAGGCGCGGGTGTCGGGGATGAAGTGCAGATTTCGTGGCGCGGGGGGGGTTGGGGGGGGCGCGGCGCCCCCCCCAGCAGCACACCAGATCCAAAGGTGAGCAGCTCGTGCTTGCTTGCTTGCTTGCTTGCTTGCTTGCTTGCTTCCTTGTTTGCTTCCGTCTCTGCATTCAAAACAACAACAAAAGCAAATACAAAAAGAGAAAGGAGAAAAAATGCCAAAAAAAAGAAAGAAAGAAAGATAGATAGATAAATAGATATAGGTATAGACAGATAGATGGATAGGCCAAAAAGCCAAAAGCCACAGAAGCCACGAAAGCCACGAAAGCCACAAAAGCCAGAAGCCAGAAGCCACGAAAAACAAAAAAAAGATTTAAAAAAAAACAAAAAAAAATCCAAAAATAAATACCCCTCCCTATCTAATTGTGCACTGAGGAAGGTCGGCAACTTGAAAATGACTGCTCCATCCGCTCCATGCGACCCTTCTCCAATCCACCAATTCCACGAACACAAGGCCCAAACCAAACCAAGCTAACCCAACAAACCGAGCACCCGCACTCGCGGCGGATCTGCGCCTGACTGAAATGCAAAGAACTGCAGGGTCTGTTATTCAGCATGGTGTCAATGACCCCAAGCAAAAACAACCTGACCTGGTCATGTCAATTTATAAGGGCAAACATGTTCATACACTTTAGGTCTGACCTCAGATTCTGCTTCCAAACAAGTCATTTGGGTCGAAAATCGCCGCTGTTTGACTTGGGTTTTTCCGCTTCTGCCCAGATCCGCAGTCACGAGGCGGCAGCCTCCAGTTCTGCAGTCTTGCCGGGCCTCGGTCCAGCTTCGTCGAGAGCGAAGCGAGCGCGGTTGGCATCTGCTTCAGGCGAAGCAGCCGCCGGCACTTTTTTGAGTAGATCTGGTAGGATGGAATTTGATGGACACACTCGTTCGTAGCAGTGATGGTGCTACGAATCCACCAAGCGGCCTAGATGGATGGAACCGATGGACACACCCAGCATCCAAGTGTGCCATGCAAGGAATATCAAGGAATCGGCTAGGCCATGTCATGGTCATTGGTGATCACATCAGCCATCACATCAGCCATCTTTGAACTGGTTGTGAAGAGAAACGTCTTCGACTGAATCATACATTGATCTCCTGTCCATTCCAATGGCACATGCGACATTCTATCTAATTATACCTGAAAGCTGACTAGGCTTGTCCACGCCATGAAATGCTGCTCAAAGGGACCACACAACTTAAGCCCAATGTAACCACTCTTGTCGAGGCTTCCTGATACCATGCACGTGCTGCTGTATCATGACTCCAGCACCACAAATTGCATGATGCGACGCACAAAAATCACGCGAACATCACACGAGCCCTGCCGAGCTGACGCCATGCTGCGGCACACTCCCGATCCGGGCTATGACAACAAAGCTCGGTGGCACCAGGGCGGTAGCCAAGCACCAGACCCCACGGCGTCGGTGTCGATGTGCAAGATGGGGGTCTGGGACGATGATGTCGCCGTGGTTGCGGTTGAAGAAAAAAAAGATCATGAAACATCCAAAAAATGTTCAAAGAACCCATAAGAACCCAAAGTGCCAAAGTGACTGTTTTCTGAAGATGTCTTGACCACGCCTATGATATTCTCAGTAGGGTCATCTAGGATCTGTAGTATACACTATAAAAGTACTATAAGTACCAATCCTCCAACAAACATGGAACTTCAATGGACAGCACTGTATCCAGTGGTCTTCGGAACCTCCTCTTAGCCTGAGAAATGGGAGGTGGAAGGGCACTTCGGACCCAACACCAAGGCGTTGGAGCGTTGGATCTGATCCAAACAGGTCCATTCGTGGGTGAGAACCTGCACGTCGGATGAGCATTCCACAGAGTCAGGAGGACATACAGTCATGGGTGTGTATTTGGTGTATTAAGGAGACCTCCCAGGCGTCCCGACCCCTTGGAGACATATCCCTATATTGAAAAACAATGAAAAACACACACCTCACTTGGGCATGAGCCCATATATTTGTCCACCCATGCACCCACCCACAATTCCGCAACTCTCTGCATGGTGCACCTCAGGATGTTCCAATCGGAAGCAGCGGAACATCCCGCGCGCCGGGGCGGCCGCGGGCATTCCGAACCTGTTCCGGCCAGTGCGTGGAAACGATGGTGTTTCGGATTGCAACTGATCGTACTGGTTTTGACCGTCTTCATGCTTTCATGTCTTCAACAAAGAACATGCATCATTTGCTTGACGTCCATTAAGCACAACTTCACCGCCATTGTTAACAAGTTCTATAAGTTCTATCTCTTTGGACTTGGACTATATATATATAGTTAGCAAAAAGGAACCTTCCAACCTGAAAAAGGGAACCTGACATGAACATCCTTGCCTTCACTGCCTTGTGCCTTGCCTTCTTCTGCCTTCTTCTGCCCCTTCTACCTGGGGACACCGTTCCGCTCCATCCCGGTCTCGGTCTCCCCCGGACCCATCGTCTCGGGCGCCAAAGCAGTCGGGGCCGTTGCTGCCGCAGGTCAACGCCTCGGCGGAGAGGACGCGGGCGCGGGCGTGGCAGAAGTAGAGACCCCTTAAACCCTCTGATAACCTCTGTATAGTGGGGCAAAGAATATCTATGGCACATGTTTTTTTTTGGCAGCAAAACCTCGGTATATGGCACATGCTTTTGTTTTGCAGCTGTTACCATGGGTCTGTTTTATGGGTCTGTTTTTCCTGGAACACACAGGACATATCGGTCCGAGCCTCAGAAATCGGACAGCGGACAGCTGGGAGGGTGGGAGAGTCACTTTCCGAGAGATTCTGGAAGATGGCGTCCAAAACGCGTCCAAAATGCGTCCAAACACTTCAGGTTGACACGCTTTTCGACCTGTGTTTATATGTATCCGCCGACCCCGGGTATACGCGAATGCCTAGGCGGGGCGGCGCCTGAAGGTTTGCTACGTGGGAGGTTCTTTGCAACCGCGTCGGCTGCTTGGGGGGAAATCTGAGGAGAAGAGGTCACCGGCACCGAAGACCAGCAACTGGACCCAATAATGGTACCTTCGGATAGAATGGGTACAGGTTGAAAGTGGTTTAAATAGGCCAAGACCCAGTTGTCGACCAAAGACGGAGACAAGAAAGGCTGGGCACCACTGGCAGATGTTTTTTGGTGGGGCAAATCGATCAAATCGATGTTCGGTTCAAAACGAAGACTCGACCTTCCACCACCTCGGAGACCGTCGTGAAGGAACAACCACGAGGACCTTCCACCACGAGCAACCATGGCGACCCTTCAACTTGAGTCTCCAGATCAACACATATGATATGGGTGCATTCAAATATATGGGACCTCCTAAGTAGGACAGTGACCAAAACCCATTGGTTGTGGGCCTCCCTCTTGGAGGACCAGTCCAGGTTCTCTCAGTCCTCTTCCGCCGCGGCCCACACACGAAACCGATCGGAACTGATGTAGTTTTTCATGAACGGTCATACCATCAGTGTGTTGGAGCTCTTCTTCTGCTTCCTGCCATTCACTCACTCGCAACAACATGCGATCAAGCAATCATGAACCACAATTCAAGCATATTCCACCACTTTCACTTGTATTTTAATTGGAATACATGGTACCAACACGGAGATCGACTCGCTGTCCAGCTCACCAAGCGGCGACGATCCGTGCAAAGGGGTCCATCTCCTGCAGGCGACCCGGATAGAAAGGAACATATTTGATCCTGACACGCAAAAGTAACATCCTATATGCCTATATCTGCCTATATATAAAATCCTATATATATATGTTATATTTATACAGAATACATCAGAATACTATATTGTAATATGTAGTTCGTTGTTTCATGTTGTTTCACTGACGTCTGTTTCCGGTTGGGAGACGTCTTTGGAGACCCACCTCCCTATTAACCCATGCGGCAGTGCCTGGAGCTCGGCCAGGAACCGGCGGACCTGAGCACCAAACCCTTTCGATTTGCTGTCCAGGAGCCCATGATTCAATTATGGGGAACATCAAACATCACATGATGTTAGGACAACCGAATACTCTGCTTCCGCCGAACCGATCCGAAAAAGCTAGTAGCTATGTTGCATGGCGCCACTGCACCTACGAAGGACTTCGGAGCCTGGAACACCCACGAACCTCGGAACCCCTCGACTACGTCGTCTCTTAGTGTCTGGCCGACACTGACGGAGTGACAGTTACAAAGAGTGAGGAGTCTCAGGGCACCATGATTTCATGATCGTGATTGTCCATGTGGTCTCAGAAGAAGGCTCCCACTGAGGGGTTCTAGGTCAGGTTGTTGAGAAAACATATCATGAACATGATTCATGAAGAATCTCTGGCGGGGTTCTTCAGCTTGCTGAGAAACATATCATCATATGAATATGATTCATTGAAGGAACAATGAACATGGTTCAGCTAGAACATGGTTCATGACTCATCAACATATCATGAACATGAATCTGAAGGAAAATGATATGAACATATCATGAGTTTCCTTCTTGGTGATTCGTAAGAATCTGCAGGAAAACAAGTCCACTCAGCCCCTCAGCCGCCCCATCGCATCGCATCTGCCATCTCACCGACGAAGTACCTCTTCGCAGAGCTCACTCAGCTCCTCCACCTGCGAGCGGAGAACCCTTCGGGGTCTCCGTGAAAAATCACCCCAGGGACTGCACTCTGCAGTGCCACGGTGCAAGGGGTGTGGAAAGATCCTCATCTGGAGAGGAGCTGTGAATGAAGACTTGACTTAAAATTGGCTATGACCTTGAGTCAAAACTTTATGAGTCATAGGCAAAATGGTAGGATCTGTAAAGACATCGGCTTGAGTGGGAACCATTTGGGGTGGTGTGGTTGAACCCCCTTTCTCACCGTTGCATGCAAGGAATCAAGTAAATTTCTGGGCACCATGCCTGCCCCATCCTTCCAAAGTGCCCATTCAAAATTCACCAGTCCAAACCCCAAGAAGATGCATGAAGATGCAACAGTTGAACGGACACTTTGCAATGTGCCCACTTTGTACGTTTCTTCAATGCCCATGCACCAATTTGAGAACCTTCCACCACGACACATGGATTTCAAATCCGTGACCAATTTCCCCTTGGTCCTTTTCACTTCCGCCATCGTCCCCCGCCGTTCCGGACGACTGCCGATGGCGCTGCCGCACCTCCTCATCCAGCAACAGCGGGACGAGTATCAAGTCCAAACTTTGCAGCTTCCTCAGTTCGGGAAAAACTCCGGTTCGTCAACTTACGACTGTGGCAGCTCGTGATCCGATTCAGGCGTGACAGCCAAGACTGGATCAGATGAAGGGCAAGAAGGATGGTGGATCGTGCGAAGATAACAAATAAAGATTCCAAGAGTAGGTACCAGTGGATCCTGCGAAAGCCTTGAAGGAAAATACAAATGGCTGGCTTGTGCTGGAAGCACAAATTAGGTGCTAACGCAAACGCAGATCCAAGCATGCTGGTTACCACCGCACCTTTTGGGAGTTTCTTTCCCGAAGATTCCTTTCAATTTTGAAAGGTGGCAGCAGCAAGAAGTTGCCAGCCATCAAAGTGTTGATTCCAATTGCGCATATGCATGGAAATACACATGACGCGTGATTCCAAATAGAAATGCAAAACCTTCACTGAGACACAATAACTGCTCAACCTCTCCGGCCATTCTTTCGAAGCTTCCTGCTTTCCCCTGCTTTCCCCATCCACATCTCATGACCACGGGCCCCATGGGCCACCCGGCGCCAAACAGGATTTGGAAGGGAAGGAAATGCGCTCCTGCTGACTTGAACGAGGCAGGATGAAGTTTGCGGAAAGGAACTCGAAGCCAAGTGCGAAATCTTGGAGTCTCAGATTGCAAACTCCATGAGTTTTCACACAATTGCAAGACTATTGAACCTGACAGATTTATGGTTCCACAATGTTTCACAAACCCTGCCATCTCTTGACTGCCGAACGCGGATCCGGATCCGCAGGTCGTGTAGATCGCAATCTGCATGAACAATGAACCAGCCCACAGCCCGAATGTGCTCCTGACACTCCAGCGAGGTCATGAAGACTTCATCCACCTCTGAAGTCCAAGTGCAACCGTCCAACCTCCGAGAGTCGCGACATGTGGGTCCGAGTGGATCCATCCGCATGGCGGTCATGTGTGGTGTCCGCGGTCCTTTCCATTCGCTTCCCAAAGGTCCCCGGAACACCATTCGTCCAACTGACATGTGGGCGCGTCATCAAGCGTTTGGGCTTCTTCATGCTTTAAGCAACCCCCAGATGGCCGACAGGCTGACTGGGTGGTGTGAACGGGTGGTGTGAACGGGTGGTTTCGCCGCCCAAGATCACTCGGGGTCTTTTTAAGTTCTGGATGAGTGAAGTGCCATGTGGTTGTGGGTTGAAGGGTTGAAGATCTTGAAATTCATTGCATCTTTCTATGAAACCAAACAAGTCGAAAGCCCTTTCTATAGAAACAACACAAAACTAAGTCAGGCCCTTTTTCAGGAACCAATCAGGAATTCTATTTTGGGGCTTTTGAGCATCGACAGCGCAGGCAGGCCCTGGCAGCCGTTTCGATCGTGTTGGAATGTGAATCGGGTGGAAGGAGTACTGATGAGTAGCCAGTAGTAGTAGTAGTCAGTAGTCATGGGTAAGGGGAGTTCTCAAGATGAAGATTTCCTAAGTTTGGCGGCTCGTGTCCACATGTCCACATGTGCATGCTAGCTGCTAGAATGACATGGGACATGCATAGATGTATTGAGAATCCACCTTCCCTTCACCAACACCAACCTGCCAGCGCACAAACCTCTCAGGTAAGCACTGAACCACTGCCATCTTCCACGGACCTTCATGTCGGGAGTTTGGCCATTCAAAGAGTTGGTACTGGTATGGGATTGGATTGGATTGCCTCAACAAAGGCCTTCTGAAGGCCTCAACTGAGTCTGCACTTAGAAAAAGATCTCACCATCAACTGCTGAAGACAGCATGCGCAGCACAATGAGGAAATCACAAACGCACGCACATTCATCAACCATCCACAATCAATCAACCATTCGTCAATCCTCCACCACTGTCCACTGCATCACAAACAACACAAGCACCACTCTGAAGTTCCAGAAATATTATGTTTGGGCCATCTACTGCACTTGGCCTGGCTGACGCAGATTTTGAACATATCCAAGCAACGTCCGCGGGGCCATTCAAACTCTACATGCCAAACGGCTGCACCCGCCTAGTCCAGTGGCTTGCTGCAGAGGAGTCTCGTGCCATTGCCTCAGAATCAACTAAAGGAACGGCACAAACTCCTCGGTTCTCATCCGCCCCAGCAACACAGGATCACCCTACCAGTCTGATACAGTCTGATGAGTCTGATGAGTCCAATTGGCCAAGACGTTTTGCATGGTTTTGCAGCAGCAAATGGAGGACAGCCGGCACCTTGATCATCTACATACGATCTGATTGGTACTTGTGAACCCATCACAGAAGAAACCTTGGTGGGACGTCTCATAGGCCTCAAACATAATGGTCGAAATGTTTGCCAGCCTTGTAGCATTTAGATGCTGAAGAGTCTCACGTTTCTGGTTCCGAAGAGGCTCGACCGAAGTCTCGGGTTCCCGCGCCAATCGCAGAGTCCTGGAGGGCTCCAACCCAAAAGCTGTTGCAGGCTGAGATCCTGGTGATGCCGCAGCAAAGGATCAGGCACGAGCCACTGGTGGAGGATTCATGATGATTCATGGCTCCAAGTAAGCAAGCGATGGAGAATCAACGTCTCCGGTCATGAGATTTGCTGAACAAACAAACTCCGTACATGCAGGAAATCACCATCTCTCACCATGTACATGCTTGAAAAGGGCCACCCTTCTACAAAACAAGAAGAGGAGCCATGGCAGCCATGAAGTGTAACTCCAATCCTCTCAATCCATCCTAGGAGTGTAGCTTCCGCTGCTCAGCCGATGGTTGCTGGCCTGCCAGGTGAGTTCTTCCGCTCGTGGAGGAACCTGCAGTCCGCAGGTTACGCGCAGAAGAGGTCCAGTTGGTCCACACCAGATCGTCCGTGGCAACTGCAAGTAAGTGGACAAACCATGACAGGCGGCTGTGCCGTTTCGTGCGCACAGCCCCGCCCCAACGACATTCCTCTCCACAATTGCCGCACCTTGTTGCTGGCCTGGCAAAGGCATCTGCGACTCTGAAGACATGATGCATGTCAAAGTGTCTCGGCTTTGTTGACATGTGCTGATGAACAAGCTCAAGATGAACTGGAGATGATCATGTCATGATAACAAGCCCCCGGCGACTCTTTTGACTCCATAGTATCTGTGGACCAAAGCATGCGCAGCGAGTTCTTTGTGAGACAATCACACCTCGCGGTCACTTGAATTGAGGATGTCTACTTTCAATCATCTCCAGAGCCAGTCCTCAAGACCACTCAACCAGTCCTCAAGACCCAGTGGTCCCTTTCAGTTTCCACTCTTCAGTCCCGTTGATCTCCTCACACAGGGGGTCTCTCCATGGGGACGCTGGCCACCTGTCACCCCTCGCTACTCTGCCCAGCACACCTCGCTGGCCACGATGTCATCCCCTGGAGGAGCAACCAGCAGGTGGAGCACCTGTCACCCCTTTTCTCCCAAGACGACGACCCACGACTATGTCTTCTGCAGCAGCTGGTGCCCCCAACGGACATACTCACAGACTCCACAGCACTGAAACACGTCCACAACCATGTAGGACCATGCAGGACGATTCTGAGCTCCAACACCTGGTCCTTCCGGAACTCTGCCAAGAGCATCCTGCCACTGCCGCGGACCTGGTTCACCTGCACAGCGGAAGAAACATTCGCACTCTGCAAATGGATACACATCATGCCATGGAATGACGTCTATAGGAGGTCTGCAGCTCGAGGTCAAATGGTGATTCTTCCCCACCCTGAGGCACCCTGGTGGTCATTTTGGGAAACTTGTTGATGCTTCCTGTCTCATGCCCACAGCTTGCGTGTTTGGGAGAAGCCCGGAACCCGCAAGATATGATCAGGGTCTAGTTGGATCCATTGACAAACAAATGCAGGCCCGGTTTCCGTGTCACAGAACTGCTCACTTCGACCTCCAGTGTTGAACCTCTCCCACTCCCTGCTTGAAACAAACGCATCGCAGCAAACCTTCACGATCTTGTCACCAACGCCTCGGCAAAATGAACAAAGAGAAAACGGCATGGTTGTTTAACACTCTAGCAGCCAGTGGGTTTGAGGGGTCCGATCGGTTCTATATTGGTGTTGTTGCTATAAATTAGTTGGTCCCAAATTGTTTGCCGGTGGTGAGATAGATGATAGGATGAATGATCGTACTAAGTGACAGTGAGGATCAATAAGAAAGATCCAGGTGAACCACACCTGGCCACGTGGCATGGGAAGGCAGCCTTGACACGGCCCTTGCAGACGAGGGGACTGGACCTGCCTGCAGAGCACCTGCGTCTGCTAACCTCCAAACCTCACCCAAGACATCCCAAGACCATGTTGACCATTTTGGGTATGGTGAACACAATGAACACCAAATGAGGTTTCAACATGTCCGTCACAAAAACATGGAAGGTACAACCCGAAAATCTGCCCCAAGAATCTGATCGGATCAGCCGATAATCGGATCTTTTGCGCAAGACAAAATATCAACAAATCAATGCAAATCGGGTGAAACAGAAAACCAAATGTTCATGATGTTTCATCCATTGGCTCAGGTAAGAAATGGTAAGGACACGTTGGATGACAAAATGTTCCTTTCTCATGCGCATAAGAAAAGGGTTTTCCTTTTTCGCTACCTATACCTATACCTGCCCTGAAATCCGTCTCATCTTGACGAGTCCTTCGACTAGGATCGTCTTTTTGGAGACCCAACCCCCGTCCGACGCATCGATCGATCCTCAGGGCGATCCCCACCAATTCTTTCTCCCGGCGATGCCGTGGCATTCCAGTCCTGGCGGCATCGATCAAAAGCTCAACACGGCCGTGGCTCAGAACAGCACGGCCGGTTGGATTCCATTTGATCCCTCCAGTGTTTTTTGGTGGACTCCGTGGCCTGGTAGCTCCAAAGCCAATTAAAGACCATTGTACAGGTTGCAACTCCACTCTCCTAGGACAATGGAAGGGGAACTCCCCCATGTTTGTCCTCCTCTCCATTGGCAAAATCCAAACCGTTCAAACCTAGGTGCCCTTTAACGCTACATGTTCCAAACGCACGGCTCTGAGGACATGTGTTACATGTTGATGAAGGAGCTCGTGGCCCTGCAAGATGCCACCAATTCACTTTAGTAAATCAACATAAGACAATTTGGAAGGGCATCGATTACGGTGCTTTTTATCCAAAAGTCCTATATAACAGTTGGTTGCAACAGGTTGCAACAATAGCTTAGTTTAAACATGTTTAAACCAATGCCAACGACCAGTGCTGTATCAGGTCTCTGGTGCTGAAGCAGTGTTTTGTCGAAAACTTGCTGGTGCAACGAGAGTGCGAAAGTACCAAGCACCTTGGCACCTAGACCAGGAACACAAGTGGTGCTAGTGGAGGGAACACAAGTGGTGCTAGTGGAGGGAACACAAGGGGTGCTAGTGGAGGGAACACAAG
>CAXAMN010024084.1:381388-399685 GCA_963970005.1 Durusdinium trenchii | reverse complement strand
GTGGAGGGAACACAAGGGGTGCTAGTGGAGGGAACACAAGGGGTGCTCCCTAGGCCCTAGACTAGTAGTAAGAGCTGCCAATGGGAGTTTATACGGTCCTGGAGCACTTTCTCTTGTGTGGAATATTAAGTTAGCCAACGCATGCCTAGCCTCCAGTGGCCCAGCATTTTTAACGGCATTCAACGAGCTACGATTCCGTTGCAGCAGCGCTGTGCCACGATTGAGGCAGCCCTGTGCTGGTGGGTGGGAGACTCATGGTGGGTGGCTGTGGCTACAGCAGCTGTCAAAAGCTATCCTTGACGTCGCTACAAGGCATGCCTGGACGGAAGATTGGGTTGCCTGGCTTGAGGACCCACTCGCCGGCGGTCGCATGCGGAGAAGGCTGTTCAAACAGCCTGCTATGGTCTGCCTTGATGAGTCCTGCCTGGCACATAAGTCTTCTGGGGCTTGGCCACTTTCCCATCAACTGCTGGAACTTCCTGCCATTGTTGTAGTGCAATGTATGCTTGTCTGGTGGAACCTCTGGGTCTTCTTTCTGCTCTTCCTCTTCTCCTTCTTGACCTTGCTTCTGTTTGTTGGCTCAAGCTCTTTTGTTTTTTCTTTGGCACTGCCTTTGCCCGCTTGGGTACCTGGTTTCTTCAAAACCTGTTTTGGTGTCCTCGCCTTCTTCATCACATACTTTGGGTTCTTTGGGGAGCTGCACCTTTCCTGCAGGCTTTTTTTGGGCAGCTGCTTTCTGTACTAGTGTCGCTTTGGGTTGTGCTGTTGCTTTTGCCTTGGCGTTGCCTCCTCTTCATATCTGTCTCCTTCCTCCTTCAGTTGATGCTGAGTCTGTACAAAGCCAAGTGCTCCGTCAGCTTTGGGATTGACACCCCAAAGCTGTCCGACGCATGGTCGCAAGCGCTGCCTCGCTCGTTTTTGCGCCGCCTTCACGACACCGTCACGGATTTCTTCCACCTCCAAGCCATTCACCTGAGAAATCCGCAGCTACGTGACCGGTCGGGTCGACGGTTTTCCGTGTCGTTTTTGGGGGAATGGAAGGAGAGTTTGACGGTAGGCTTTGACATGGCGGTCATTTTTGGCTGGTGCAGTCATCTGCCCAAACACCTGAACTGCTCGGAAGCAAAGGAAACTCCAAGACATACCAAGACCAGCTCCATACACTTGGAGGAGTACGAACTAAACTCAAAGTGGGTGACCTATTCTACAAAGAAAACAAACATCTCCTGTTTTGAAGACTAAAAAAGGCTTGACTCACACAACCTAGTGAGAGCCCTTTTCTTAGTCCCCGCGCCAGCTCTCTCAACCGGAGCCCCAAGCGTCTGGCACCCAAACGATCCTGGGCACCACGGATCCGGGACAACGACGACGACAACAACTGCTGCTACTACTGCTACTGATGCTCCCACTACTGATTGGTGGTTTCAACTCAATTGACACATATCCGTATCCGTGGGATCAATCATCTCGAGTAAGTTAAGGCTGAACAAAAAGGAACAACATATAACATACTTAATTTAATATCCCAAAACCACCCCCAACGAATGTTATTGTCAACAATGGATGGCCCATCAAGGTTTAGATTTCTTTGAAGCGACCCCTGCGGTGCTCCGGTGCTCTAAACTTGGATGCCGCTGTAAGATCCGTTATAACATGCCCTAAGGATCCAAGTACCGTCTGAGAAGGTGTTTGGGGTGGGTTTGGAGGGTCCAAGTACCTTTTGAGGAGGTACTTGGATTCCTAGGGATGGTGAAACCACGAATCAGGAGTCATTTCATGGCGAGCACGCGCTGCGTTTGCGTGACCACTCACCTAGCCAGTGCGTGACCACGAATACCCCTCAAGCAAAAATATCGCGAGATGTGACGGGGTGTGACTAATTAGTGGCCGCCTACTCCTGGCTCGCGTCCTGTCTACTCTTGAGAGCTCCTGCTCCTACCTAGCTACGAGCTCCATCACGCACAACCTCCACGCGGTGCCGTTTCTCTGGGTGCCGCCGACCAAGTGCACCGCCCGCAGTCTTTGTGCATGCGGTGTGTTTGGAGCCTCTGTGGTGCTCAGCTCCTGGCATGAAACATCAGGAGGCAAAAGCTAAAAAGCTGGCCTCACAAATGAGCGCCTCTCAGTAGGGATTATGGACCACCGAAACTCATGGGAGGTGTAATAGTGTAATATTGTTGTCCTCCTGACACCGACTTGGATGGAGGCATAGCATGCCTTTCCTTTGGACTGATTGGGAGTTTCATCACTGATTAGGAGATAAAAGAGGGTGACAATTGACCGTCCCACACTGGCCTTCCATGGACTTCCTAATTCGACCGCGTGATCCACATAAATGTTGCACGAACATGGCATGAACTGGGGAAAAAAACACACATTCTTCCTCCTGAAGTATATGCCTAAAAACAACAAACATGAACAAAACATCATAGCAAAACACTTCTCAGGACCAGCCCAACTGCTTTTGGCATTCCACCAACCTCTTCCCCACTCGCACAACCCAAAGTCACATGGCTTCTCTCTGCGCCTGCAGCTCCCTTAGCCTGGTATGTCGACAGGGCAAACGATCGGCACACACCATCCTCTCCCATCCCTTGGACTCTACAGCCCACACCCTCGGCCCAGTGTGATGATTCAAACCCAGGGTGTGATGAACTGTTTCTTCTCAAAGAAGAAACGCCATACCAGAACCGCGCCCGACCTCCAACAGGTCTCCGATGGCTGGAGGTTTTTTGGGAAGGGCTCTAACAGGTTTCAATTGATGACCTGTTGGTCGTCGGGTGCTGGTATGGCGTTTCTTGTAAAATGGACCCTTGGGATCTGAGGTGAAGCTTCGCATTGTCGAACCGACGTCCTTGGAGTCGGTCCACTGCGGACCTACATGTGCGGACCGCCAGCTGCGCCAGTTCGGTGGGTGATTCCAAAGCTTCCATAGGCAGGGTGGTGACCCTGGTGGTTTGACAAGGTGTCCTCTAGCCGACTCTAGCGAGTCTTGTCGACCTCAAAGGGACATTGACCTCAAATCCCCACATCCTTGTCTCGAACCTGGAACCCACAAATCCACCTCTATATCATACTTCTGCCAGCAGCTACGACATACAAAGTGATCAATCACAATACATCTGGCTCCAACACTTGAGATCTCTCGTTGCTTTTGATCGGCTCGGCACCTCGCCTTTCGCTTTCCAGTGCCTCGGTCGCGCGACTCCCATCGATCAGGGGGATCCTTTCGGGTGATCTGAGAACACCAGAAAGTCAGGGCAAGGCCAGGCTATCTCATGGCATAGCTTGACACGAATGCAAATGACTGGAATTCTTAGTATAGAACCAATAAGTAATATGCATGACCAAAATTGTCAATGTATAGTCAATCAAACCTACATAGAAGTTCATGAGGAATGAGCATGCTCACTAGACCCAAGAACACGACTGATACAGCATAATTATACCAAATATGACTTGCCAAGTTGCCAAGTTGCTTGAACTACACTGAACACCTTCCCTATGATGTCCAAATGCGGTCACTTTCTGAAGCAGCTGGATGAAATTCGGGCACCCAGCCTCCACCACCGAAGCATCCTGCAAAAGGCAAAGGATCCCAGAATATGGCAGGGCTAATGGCCAACATTACTAGACCCATTCGGAATAACTGAGTAATACTCACTTCAGATGAATCTATCTTCTTTCACATTCACTTCCGATGGGGAATGGTCTTGGGGTCCCCCCAACAAATTCTACCTCGAACGGTGCACCACACACGTCGAACGATTCGTTTGCCGGCCCGGCGGCCCCAATGTGAGGGGTCCGAAGATCGAGAATGATCGAGAATGATCGTTTTTTTTCCGGGGCTTCCGGCGGCTTCCGGGTTCTGACGGAAGATGATTTGGAGAAATTGATCTGGAGAAACACTGGAGAGGAAAACATCAAGCAAAACCATGGATCGCCCCAAAAGAACTACGGGCTTCCAAACACACACGGGCCAATGGCCCTGGTTGCTTTGGAGAAAGTACTGCATTGGCCTCAAACGCACAGAATAGCTGCATTGCTCACCCCAAAACCACCGGTATCCCCTTGGCCCCTTGTCTTGACTGGAGCAGCGTGCGGAGCATGGAGCGTGCTGTGAGCCTCACCGTCGGACCACTCTAGGGAGTAGAGGTAGCCCGCCTCCGGGTTCGCGACGAAGGAAGCGGGCTAAGCTAAGCGAACCATGTCCAGTGATGGTAGTGGATCCTCTGGTCATTGGAAGATCTGATCCTCTGGTCATGTGAAGATCTGCTTCTTTGGTCATCGGAATGTCACTGATTCGTTGATATTCTTTGGGTCATCTGAATGGTCATCTGGACAAGAACAAGATAGAACAAGCATTCCAGGGATCGACTCCGTGGGCAATCTGGGGGTTTTTTGGAGAGGAAGAAACGAGTGAAAGACCTCTGCAGCTAGTGATCTGAATCTTTGCATGTTTTGCACCTTGGTGCATAATGTTCGCAAACACACCCGTGGGGTTAAAGAAACCACTCAAAATGCATGTTTCTTCAGAATCGTTGGAACCTGCTAAGCAGCATTAAACTCATCAGTTCTCCAGTTCACCACGGGCGACCAGCCTCACCTCAATTCGTCTTCCCGTTTTCGACCGAAACCTTCAGCGACGTGGTCGGCCTTCTCTTGCACTTCGCGCGCCACTTCCTTCTCACAACGCTCCAACAGCCGGACGGCCTGCGGTTCGGCTGTCATCGAGGCGAATAGAGGTTTGGGGACCATGGTCACATGTGTTGCAACCCCAAACAATGTGGCTGCAGCTTTAAATCCACTTGGTGCAGGAACAAATCATCTTCCAAACCCTTTCGAGGTTTTGATGCAAACTGTTTTGTGATAACAACGGGCCTGCAAGTCCCAACATGTGTCAGCCATCAGTTGCCGCGGCCTCCTTGTTGGCAGGCTCTTGCTCCACCACCAGCCTAAAGTCTGGTGTGTTCTCGCTAAATGAAAAGGTGCTGGGGAGCTGAAGGATTCCAGTCAATTCACACCTGACCTAGATCGCTTGTAGTTTGTTCATCTTTCAGGCCAACCCTCGTGAAAGAATGCGTACAAAGACTGTTTTGGTCTTGGTGTCATGCACATGCATATACACATATCTTGGGGATAACGAGAAAACGGATTGCTATCCAGCTTCGTGTCATACTGACCATGCCATGGATTCACTGGTACAGCAGTATGAGTGCTGCATTCCTCAATCTGATCATGCAAGGCGAGACAGTTCTGACATTTGTCCCGGTTCTTGGTTGAAAAAAGGACACACGACAAGACATGCACGACCTGCAATTGGAAGTCTGGGATTTGGCGAGACTCTGCAATGGGCGTGGCGCACCTCATCGCGTGCCGTTTCTTTAAACACTGGGAAGTTCTTCTCAAAAATCTGTCAACCCGTCAAGACCACAAACAATCTGGAAATTATCACATGCATTCTCCCAAGTGCTCTCGCTAAGCAGGTCAGACCCCTCTCGAACCCCATTAACATGGAAACTGTTGGACTTGGCATAACAATAATGTTCCATTTCTCAGCGTGGCACCCCGTCATTGAAAAAGGAGACGGCTTCGACCACGATCAAAAACCCATGCTTAGCTTTCTACCTGAGGGAAACCGCGGTGCTTGCGCTACGCATCGCCTGCCGTCAAAACAACGAGTCGTGCCGCGGCAATCCAAGCGCTTCGGACGTCAAGTCGTGGAGGGCAATCGCAAAGTCGCCCAAGCGAAACCGTAGAGCTCCGACCTACCGCGGCGGGGGATCCGCCTGGAAGGGGGGTTCGTAAAGCTGACAGGTGGGACACCGCCAAATAAAGGGGTTTGGACATGGGGGTAAACCTCTTAAAAAACAAAACTTGTAGATTTTGACAAAAACCATCAAAAAAAGCGGTGGATGATCATTCCCCATCTGTTTCCAAGCACAACCCATCGCATATACGCAGCACACGCGCCTCCAGCAATCGACTCACCTGCGCCATTGAGGGTCCAAAACCCACCGACAGCCGGGACCGAGATATCAGACATGAACCCTTTGTTTTTGCAGCGTTTCCTTGTTTCGATGACTGTTCAACAACCACAATCATGACAATTTGGATAACGTTTCTTGCATTTGCCTCTCCGTTTCCATGATGGGGATCAAATGGCCCAAAGAGTTGCGGCAAAGAGTTGCGGACACTTTCCATGTAACTGTGGGAATGATTCTTGAGGACGGAAATGCCCCAAGCGCATGGCTGTTACGGAAACCACGTACGAGGTACCGGCGCTGTTAAGGGCGAGGCCCTTCAGAATGGCACGTCGCAATGGCAACGAGAAAAGCACGAGAGGCGTACAGATTTCAGAGATCCTTTTATCCCCAGTGGAACTCCGGTTACCACGGTTAGGATTGGTATTTTGTTGGAAACACGCACAATTCGAATCAATTCGAAACAACTCTTCGGAGATGACTGCCAAGACTCAAAGTCTGCGCGGCCATTTTTTCTCAGACAGGTCCTTAGCCTTAGTGCTTCTTCCTCCACCGGGCAGCCAACTTGGCGAGAGAATCCTTGAGATTCCCTCCGTGGTCGTCCCGCCAACAGATGCTCCACACATACACACCTATTTGCTCAGAGTCTCTTAGAGACTCAGGGTCTCTCGACGGGCAAGGCTGGACGGCAAGTACCGCTTGAGCTGACGCCAGACCTGGTTTAGTTTTTGAGCGCAGCCGATCTTCTTCTTCGTTCTTGTTCCTATATAGCACCTGACATGCCCCCCGTGAACTCCATCTTGTACTTGGTGAGTGGTTCTTGGTTATGGAACTTATAAGTTGCGTATAACCTAGCTGTAACATATTTGTAACCTACTTGTAAGTTAGACAAGTTCTGTAAGTTCTTAAGTCAATTTATGCAATTTAAAGTATATTTACAAAACTAAGGCAAATTAGTATCTAGCATAAGTTTTTCTTGCAAAAACATTGAAGATAACTTAGAAACAGCTTAGAAAGCTTAACTTTTTGCTGTCAAGAATTATACTTTTTCATTTTTCAATGTTGTTTAAGGTTTGAAGTTTGCTTGTGTTTTCTTTTTAGCTTCTTTCTTTGATTGTTTTCTATCCCACATACATATGGCTGGCGGCCCAATGCGCAGCTACAATACCCCACCATGGCAAGTTGTTCTCTTTTTGATACACCTCTCACTCCACCATCCAGGCAATCTCTTGTGCAATTCCGCTTGGGAATTGATGACACAACACCCACTCGCAGAACCGCAAGTGGTTCAAACGACCTGTCAACTTGAAAAAAACACTGTTCAAAACATGTGTATCTCATTTGGTCTCGCCTTCCTCCTGCCACCGCCGCTCCCAGTCTAATTCGCCGTAGGCATCAAAGGGATGCCAACCCTGTGGCCCCGAAAACCCGCATTCACCCACGGCCTCACAATCAACAAGAAACTAGGCCAATTTCAACATAATCGCCAACCACAACGGTTACCTCTGTCCACAACCACCACTCGCCCCCAAAATACCACCACCACGCACTGCCGTTCCAAAAATATGCCTGCACCAGCGGCCACGGCCAAGTTGTGCTGTATTTCCTTTTTCCTTCAGAGCAAGCAAGCCTCGGCCTTTGGCTTCGAATTGCCCATAACGCGCGCACAAGTCAACAACCGAAGAAGTTCAACAGCGATGCTGTAAATATAAATTGCCGTGACAATCACAAAGCTTGGTTGGGCTTCTTCCTGCACACCCGAAGCGAAAAGGCATACATGACAAGTGTTTTAATCGAAGATTCCAACGGTCAGGGTCAAGAAGCGTATTCAAAACAAAGTGCTCCATGTCGTTGACACTCCAATTCACAAATTCCTCTTGAAGAACTACAGCTGCTGCAGGATGCCTGAGCAGATTCCACACACACACACATGGGTGTGTATTTTTTTACCGTAGTCGGGCCGGGAAGTTTGAATAGGTGGTATGATTCGCAGCTTTGAAGTCGTATTGTTGGATTAGCTGGACTTCCAGCAGTGGGCCCACTCTGCGACGAGGCAGTTTTGTGACTACGAAGAACTAGAAACAACTTTGTATAACTAAGACCTAACTAAGTTATAACTTCCGCCTAACTACACCCGGTTTACTTATAACGTACTTACATCTAACTTGTTCTATCCTTACTAAGTTATAACTTTATGTTAAGTTCCTTAAGTAATAACATATAGTTTCACATACTTATCCTAATACAAGTTCTGTTATCGAAATACAAGTTTACTTGATAGTTCCCTAACTAAAGTTACAACTCACTTATAACTAAGAGATTATAGAGGCTGTCAGCGATAAATTCCAAGCAATTCCAAGAAATTTGAATGTTCCAATCCAATGTTCGAGTTTTTTTGCAAAAAATCTTCCAAATCCAACATACAAGTTGATTTAGGACTTTTGTATAGCATCAGGTCTACCCTTCGACGACCAATGAACAAAGTTTAACCGGGGCAATCGCCAAGTGAGTTGAGCGAGTTGCTTCCCCCTACCTCTCCTGCAACTCAAGCTTATGCCACGATCAAGGTAGCTGCATGGGGCTTCGGGTTCAGGCTCTCGAGCAGAAACAGACCACTGGTCGTGTTGCGTATAGCAACCCAGTGGTCCTTCTCCGCATATAGTGCACCAGTCCGCCGAGGGACACCGGAGCCTGTAATTCCGTCGCCCTGTCCACTATATAGGGAACCACTTCCCATCTTCGCTGCAGCGTGACCCCCTGCAGATGAACCAGACTCATCAAAGCCTCGATGCTGCAGTCACCTGAGGGGGACACGTGCATATCGCGGGTGTCGCCCAGTCCCGAGCCATTTCGCTCCTGCGAGCACCAAGGATGTAGAATCAATGTAGAAAGGACTTCGATTTCGTCTATAAAGTAGTGGGGTCATGGTTTCTTTTTAGCACTCTGCAACACGAACTGCGAAATTGCCGCCCCAAACACACGTTTTTTGGCCGAGTGATTTGCAATTAGAGTTCAATTTTCACACGATGGACGTTACACCTATACTTTCACGCGCCCCTACTGAAAATTGAAGCTTCAACACCGAGCAGGCTACCGCTATCCTGGCCGAGCTGAATCGTGTTGCTTCGGAAAGAAACATGTTTTCGTTCCAGGCCCGGAGAAATGTCGCGTTGCAGTGAATGCATTGGCGGCAAACAGCTCATGCCTTGTTTGTGTGCAAATCTTGCATGTAGCCAGCAAGCGTTCACTATTTCTGCTTCTCATATCAGTTCCAGATTACTTTTCTCTCATATTGCCAGCCTTCTTCCCAAAAGCGTGCTTGCGCCAAAAGTGATCTATAAGTCCTCCGGATTTATGGGTCCACCTATACGTCCCCTCAGCCTCTTTTGGAAGGGTATGGCGAAAGGTCGGCGCAACTGCATCTTTTTAACAAAGGTGAAACGAACCGTTGAGATGTAAATCATTTGAAAGCAAAGCAGGGATAATCAACAGTTCGCAGTTGTCTTCGTTGGCAGGAGACCCCCCAGCTGGCTCCGGCGAAGTCTACCTGAGATTATAAAACTGCAAAAGAAGATAGAGTGCACCCCATCATATCAAACTTATGAGGCTATGAGGTGTCCACTTCCTTTCTGCTCAGCTGAGCGGACAAACAAATCCTCTCCAGGAACTTGGATGAACTTGGCTTGTTGACACGGAATCAGACTCTTATATAGTTGCTTTACCGCATACAAACTCGTCCACCTCACCGAGTTCCCCTCTGTTTGCAGGGAGTCCTGGCATTTGGGGGCCATTCAATCGGAACATCTGGGCCGGCAACTGGGCTGCGGTGGCCCTGTTTTCTTTTGCAACAAAAGCACCTAGGACCTAGACCACATAGAACCCCCTGGGGAATGTGAAGCATCCCCAGGGGCTATGGTAGCTGCATGAGCGTCTCTTCCCCTCGTCTCTTCCAGTTACACTGCCCTTTTCCGCGCCTTGGAGTCCTTCGACTCCTGGAAGAGGCCCCGGCTCCGACCAGGGGTCACACGCGAGGAATTCATCAGGGGGGTGGGTTGGGACATCACCCGTGCCTCCGTAAACGGTCTCGCCCTATGATGGCTCTTGTCACCTTCTTCACCAACCCCCCCTTCTAGAGTGACCTACGAAACTGGAGAGAGACTGGCTTCTGAGGATGGGCTGCTACAAGCACTGATGCGAATATCACCAATGAACCAAAATCCTGTAAGCCCACTTAAGGAGTACAGCACGTCCGCATTCTAAGCCACCTGATTCTATAACCCGAGAGCTAAAGGCATCCAACGTGTTCTCTATGGTGGGATCCAGTGGCGGAGTGTGGGAGACAGGAAGACCTCCCAGGCGTTCCTCTTCAAATGCACATCCAAGTTGGAGTAAACTTACTCTATAGCTCAGGCCACCGCCCAGCTGTTTGAAGCACCCCCAGCCGCCAAACTGCCAAACTCTCGTCTCCTGCCACAGCTTCTGGGCCAACAATGCTTCGAGCACTAGCACCTGCGCGGAAGACACAGGACTCTGGACACACAGAGCGAGTCCTTCGAGCACAAGCGAGTCATGTGCTTGGCTCATCAGCTTCATTCACCTAGAACGCAGCTGACACCGGACTCTTGACAGGGTGTTTGACCATGGGTGGCTGGCACTCCAACAAAGCTTCAAGGTACCATATTAATCCATACCATGCTTTTGAGGATTGCGGGAATTCCGTCATGATACCCTGTTCTTTCACCAACGGTCGACGATTTTTCAGAACATATAGTGCACTATAAGTAACCGTAAATAGCCCACATGTTTGTTCACATGAAACCGATCTTCTTCCCCTCAACATCATTGCATCTCCACCTCAATTGGAGACTTCTTCTCCGACTCATTGGTCGGATCGGTCCTAAGCCGGCACGAGGTGAGGTGAACCGATGGCCGTGGGCAGTGGACCGCGAACCAGAGATCAGCGTTGTTACGTTAGACTCCAAGCCTACCGAGAAGTGGTTCTACTTGCAAGAATGCATCTTACATCATCTTACGTCTCACCCTCTCGCCTCTCTATCATTGTTACAATAAGAAGTTTTGGGCTGCTCTAAATCAACCGTCCGACTGTCAAACATGGTCGTACTGCTAGTGATCCACAGCTGTGGATCATCTGGACGGGACTTCTTCGGGTGAAACGGAGGGATCGCTCACCGCCCCGATCATCCACGGTCTGACGGTCTGGGTCGAACACGTCAACCACTCCAGAAGTTGTGTGACACGTGGGTTGTACTGTGGTGCTTGGAGAAGTCTATCTCTACTTCAAATTACTTCAATAACTCTATCAGAAAAATGAACATCAATCAATTCACCCCTTATGATCCTTCGGATAAGCACTCGAATGTACACCCGATTTCTAGGGTGTGTCAGCTCATTTCCAGCATCACTTGGGGTGATGACATGATTCATGCGTTTTTGGAGGATTTCATCGTCTCTTTCCAAATCCATCCACTGTTCCACCGCCTCTGCCGGGTGCCCAGGCAGTTCCAACCCCAGCTGACCGTCGCTCAGGAGGAGCGCCACAGTCACCGAGAGCTCCTGGAGAGAGAGCGTCACGCAAGTCGCTCCGAAATAAATCTACGGATGGAACGGCACATGAAAAGGGCCACCTTTTCAAACTGAATGACACATGTCAAACAAGGGTGGAGGAAACCTTTCAGGAACTGAAAAGGATGGAACGGCCCATGAACAGTTAAAGTGCCACCTTTGTTTGACATGTGTCGATGTGCCGCTTTGATGACTCTTCGGTCACAGGGTAACTTTAAAGAGATTGATATTTTAGATGTAGTATGATGTATATTATTCTTTTCGGAGGGATGGGCTTGTTAGATGCATTCTTTAGAAGTATTATGAGTTACCAACGAATGATGATGGATTTGTTTCCAACTCTGCAACTTCAGTTCATGTATATAATTACCACCTTAACCAAGTCCGCAGGGGAACCACCACCCAATCCACTGCCCAGGGCGCGGCGGATGCGGCGACCTCTGACAGCTGCTGCCCTTGGAGTTCCGGAAGATGTTCCTGCGACGTGGCTGGAGCAAGATCGGTGGTGGGATCCAGTATGACATAGTATGACTCTGTCCAGTGAATGAAAAGCCTAGTTGAGACTTAATGATCTAATATGATCTATATAAAATATGCAAAAAGGCTATGTGCTTGTTGTTGAATAAGTACCAGGACACCCATTGGCCTGGGCCTGAAACCGCGCTTTCAGAGTCTGGAGCACCTCCGGCACCGGTGCAACGGTCCAGCTCAGCTTTTCCTTCCTTTGTGGTTGAAGAAAAACGTTGGAAACACGGTGATCAAGGCAAGTAAAGATCACAAGAACCATACCATAATTAGAGTTGCTGAACGGCCAGCTGATCAAAAGGCACCTGTGGACCAATGACCATAAGTCAACTCCTCTGTCATCTTCACCAAACTTGCCTCCAACAGCGGCTCCACTGAAGGCTGATATGCCCGCATCGTGGGAACCGGCGGTGCAGGGGGTGAGGCGGCAGACAGTGCAGCGTGCTGCACTTCCAGGGCTCCTGGTGCAGCACGGGCAAAGTCTTCCTCGAGCAGATTGGGTGTGCTTTGAGAAGACGCTCCTCTACAATATAAAGGACACATATCGATGTGTTCTTTCAAACAAGACACAAATACAACATCTAAAAGAACAAACAAGAACAAGCACAGAAGTCTTAAAATGTCTTAAATGATCTTAAATTACTTGTGCGCCTCCAAATCCTACTATAAGACTGATCTCTGCCTTTCGGGGCTGTTCTTCCCCACCACACCGCTCCGGCCCCTTGTCCCAGCTCCTTCCAGCACCTGGTCGGCGCCAGCCCCCCCCACCGGCGGCTGTTCACCCAAGGAAGGCGTGCGAAGGCAGTGTCAAAGGCGGTGTCTGGCCGAAAGGTTGGTGTCATTCGGCCAATTCCTCGCTTCAAGGGGATCGAATTGGTTCCAATTGCCCCGAATTGCTGTTCCTATAGGAGCGATGAAAAGGGTCAAATGCGTTGGCTTGTCCAGGAGGTAGTCACCTACTAGGTGCCACATTTTATTGAGGGAACACCAGCAGAATTGCTGAATACTCGACATCCATCTTGTGCTTCCAACAGCTCGGGGCAAAAGAACCGGACGTCGTCGTGAGTCGAAGGTGCCCCGGGTGTTCCGCACTCGACGCACTCGCTGAATTACACTCTAGATCTACTCCGTTGAATCCTTGTGTACTCTACATTTGTACCCTTATACAGGGCCCTTAATTGGAGTGGAAGACTCCAGTCGACCACTGGTGGTCTAAGGTCCCCCACCTTCCTCTCATTCTCCAGGAGCTGAATGCACATCGACTCCCGTTCCGTCGCCGTCGCTCGGGCCAGAGAGGGTCTCCTGGGCGGTGAAGACACACACCTGGGGAGGCCTGAAACTGCTGAAACCGCCAACACTTCGACCAACATGCATTGAGGTTACCACTCCCTGTCACAACCCGATCAGTTTGGAAGAAAATGCCTATTGACTATTGAAATACATTTCTCAAAACTGGACCGGAATTGGGTATTTGCGCCCTGCTTGTCTAAGCCAAGCAAGGAGCAGCCAGTCATGGGAACATGCCTTTCAGCCAGTGTAAACCACAAGTTCGACTCACATGTCTACTGTCTACTTTAAGCTGCAAAAGATTGAACTTCGCTCCAGCTTAGTCCTACTTTTGATTGCATTCCGGAAAATCCTTCGAGGGAGCACGAGGGATCTTGACGTTCCCTTTGGCCAATCAAACCAATTGGATATTAAAAAACTAACAGATAAGTGAGATGAATCAAAAACCTTTACAGGACATGAGACTAATTAAGTCATATTATAAGTCATATTAAACATCTTTTTTGGAGGAGATCACCTTGAAACCCAGCGAATCGCTCCAGCGGGAGCTTCAGGCTTCGGTTCTCAAGCACCGAGCGTCGGAAGCTGTTCCAAGGTCCTCCGAATGGCCTGGCATTGGTTCCATGGAGCAGTTCACCATCCATGGTGTTCTTTGTTGGTTCTTTGGTTCCATGGTGTTCCCCCCAAAAGGACAGGTGTTCATGGTCATGCTTGATTCCTGCGAGAACTCGGAATTAAGCATGCAGCATTTGCAGCATGCAACTCGCTCACAAAAATCGATGAACAGAAAGGACCGGGACTGCACCGATCAATGTGCTTTGCTTTCTCGTTTTCTTGCTTCCTGCGTTGATTAGATTCCCTCTGACTCTTCAGAACAGTCAGATGTGCGGACTTCTGCAAACCTGGGGCTTTTCCCAAGGCTCTCATATGAGGGACTGAACTGGCTGAGTCTTCGCCAGTGTCGAAGCACAGAGAAAAGAAGGTGTACCACTCCGACCAATGCAATCAAGAAGAGTTCCAAACCGTAGGAAGGGCCTACCCACACCATGATGACCAAGCCAAAGAGCGTGTAAGATTCTGCTAAGGTGATGGCTGTGGCACCCATTGCAGCAGCTTGGCCTTTCATAAACTGAACGGTGTCCTCATCAGTGAAGGAGTTCACGTAAAAAAGGTTGATCACACAATAAAGCACAGTCTGGACGCAAGCACGGATGCAAATGAGACACAAGGTTACATAAGCTCGCTTTGCGTGCATCAGGGACAGTGGGTCCAGGCAGAAGCCATTTGGTGCTATTTCTTGGACACTTATGAGCAATCCTGCAACGGTGGTCATCACTAATGCAGTTGTCACAGATATCGTCTCGAAGGATTTGCACACCGTTTCTTTGAGATTTGCCTGTGGGCAATGCTTCAGCAGGTCTTGACCGAGTTTTGCTGCCAAGCACATCCGCAGGAGTGTATGAAGAGCATAGTAGGATGCTGTGATGATGGTAGGTGCAAGCCAAATATGATCACCACGCCAGCCTCGATCCCCAGCTTCAATTGAGCAATTGACACCATTAACTGTAGAAGGCCAAAACAAACTTTGCGTGGCTTCCTGCATCTGCAAAACGCATCCAATACAGGAAGCTGCAAGGCACAACACTATATACCTAAATCTAAATGTGATGGCTGCGGGAGTGAAACAATAACACCTTTAGTTGGTCAATCATGCATGCTCAATGACATGAAATGCTTCACTGCTTCAAGCACCGACATCAACACACAAACCAATCGTGGTGCCGTTCCGGGTCGGGGGAATGAATTATGAAGATTTAGCTGCTAGGGTCAGGTGGTCAAAGGGGGAAGGACGGCACAGCTTTTCGCTGCCAACAGCCCAACAGGCCGAGGTGATTGTGGGTCTTGTGGGTCATGGCAGTAGACCGATGTGCAACCCTGGTGCCATATATGTGCTAACACATGTATACACATGTACATGGCAAACCTCGCCACTGGCCAATCCGACTGTCGGGTCTTCCATGTTAAACCTGGGCGACTTTTGGAATGGAGCGTTTAAGTGATGTTGATTGATTCCCATCTTCCCAAAATGTCTGAAATCCGCCACCCTGCTGGCCAACTACTTTGACCAAACAAAACCCTTCCCATGACGGACCGCTCGGTGGACCCAGGAGAAACTTCCGGTTGACCCCTGATTCCAGCATCACCTCCTATATATCATTATATTGTATATCAACATTTGCCTGTGGGGGAAGAGCATGTTAAATCAGCTTAACATCTTCGGACGTGGCTTGGTATTGGTTTCTTTCGTTGAAGGGGACCAGACTCCGGACCTCGGGGCCTCTAGGGCTAGGGCTAGTGGCTTCTCATCTCGGTGACCCGGTGCGTGGCCGACTCGCGCCTCTTCCAGGACTCGTCGCCCACGGTGTTCACAGGCGGCTTCTCCCATGACATCATCCCAGGCGCCTCGAGCAGGTCGGTGAAGATGGGTGGTTTTTTCATAGATCGGGATCCACTACAGGAACTATAGACAGTGGATCCAGCTACAACTGGACGTATTCGAGGGGCCACTATGTCACTATGTCACGGGTTTTTTCTTCGTTTGCTCGTCAATCCCCAATAATTCGTTCGTGGTCCTTGAGGTTGTCAAGACCTGGCTTTAAGCTACCTGGAAGGTGCATCACTACAATAAAACTGCAAGTTTGCAGCGCCTGAGCCTGGTCCAAAAATTCACTCTTCCCGCAAAGGACATGTCTCTTTTTGAAAGGTCACTACCTACAGGCCCAGCAGATTTGGTGATGTGCTTCCCCAATTAGCCCTCTTTGGACATTTTGGCCATTCAACGCTTAAGCCATCAGTTCTTGGCAAGCGACATTCCAGCATCATCATGTCCTGAACAGGAGCTGCTCATGTCCAGGTGTTGCTCATGTGTTGCTCATGTGCAGAATCTAAACATCCAAAAACCCTTTTGGAGCCGCCATCAGCCGCCAATAGCTCCCCTCTCCATAGCTCACGCATTCTTGGCGGAATAGACCGAACAGCTCCGTCCTTGCGTTTCTTCAGATCCATCAAAGACAGAAGCCCCAAGAGTTGCAAACCTCAGCAGCAGTCACACCTGGGTCACACCAGACCTGGGCCACACCGCCTATAGGGAGAGGCCACACCAGGCCTGGTTCATCCCCAAAAATCAAGTCCTAACCAGACTGCAGCTTCACCATATCTACAGGAGATAGGTGGACCATCTTCCCACTTTACAAGGCAAGAAAGGGAGGAATAAACAACTTGAGGTCGAAGCTGCAGCCTGCCAGAACTTCCAAAGGAACCGTCTGTCTACCAAATCAGAGACCATGATAATGATACTCCACCCACACTGCGCCCACGTTCATACTCACCATCCACGTTCATACTCCCGCTGTCGCACCCACCCCACCTCCCCAATCTCCCCTCAAACAAGGCTGTTTGACAGAACACACCTGCAACGCTCCCTCCCGTGTTGATATTCAGAATAGTCTCATCCTCAGCTGAATGTTCACCTACCATGGTAGTCGAGCTGCTTTCATATTTGACCCAAAACATGAACATGCCTCCTGCCAAAACGTCCAAGACTCTCCCCATCCTCACTCCTCACCCCATCCTCCCTCTTGGCACCGAGACTCTTCGGCTGCTGGGACCCTGGAGATCCAGGCTCACTCGCACCTCCCAAGCGCCGTCCTCGCCCTCCCGCCGCACCACGGCGCCAGTGCCCAAGGGCGACGGGCGGAGCGGCAGTCCTCGAGCGGACGAGATGGGCACAGTTGAGGTGTTGTGGGGGTGAAGATCTTTGGAATATGAAGAGAAAAGTATACAGTACAAAGTTGAACATGGTAAATGATGAAGTGACCGGTCGTAACGCTCGGATATGTTTGTTCAGGTTTTGGTCTTTGTTGAAGATCTCAATCATGAAGAATAAAGGCTGCATTTTTTTGCCAGTACTGCGGCGCAGTGAACTTCCAATGGATGATTTTGGAAGGTCCAGGTTTTTCAACTGGATCTAGGTCGCAGGTGTGAGTTGTCTACATTTACACTTTGCCAGCTGCACCTTCTTGAGAGCTGCAGCTTGGGCATGGCTCCAAACGCAAGCAAGGGGTGTCTTTCCGGCCGCTGACACAACGACATCCGAACATGACTTCTGGATGCAGGGCATACCGTTAGGCTTTTTGCGGGGTCTCGTCTTCTGAGAACGCTGTTGTTTCAACCATGTGTTGCCGAACCGAACCGAACCGAAACACCCATGTTTGCCACAAACAAAGAAAGCATTGTATCACCACGTCCAAACAAAGTTCGTCAATTCTCAGCCAATCACTTCTTGTGGACTTTGTGATTGGACTTGCCCGTTTTTACGTCCAAATCAATCTCGTCCACAGAATCAGCGGCTCAAACAACATGGTCTGCAGATTCCTCGATCTAAGACAACTGCTTGATGAAGACCCCCCCATTTGAATTGAACAATACTCTTCAATATGAATCATCATCTCACTTCATGACCTCGCTTTCATCCTATTTCGTCAGCTTCTGTCCTGCTCGCTGCACCGGCGGCCGCTCGCGCAGATCCCTCTGCAACGCCTCCTCCAGCTGCCCCGCCGTTTGCGCAAAATCCACCGCGCCCATCTCCAGGACCTCCGGACCTTCCGGGGGGCACGCCGCACGACCGGCGTCGCCGTTCCGCGGTGGCTCGACTCGGGAAGAGAGTGAATACAGGAGTTAATTAGAATTAACTCCGGTGTTAATTCTTCATCTTCAAGCCCTATTCAACCCTGCACTCGATGGGGAATTAACTCAAGAGTTGATTCCCTCAGCAACGTTGTGCACAAAGACACACCAAGAACGAATTAACACTGGAGTTAACTCTTTTCCTTGGGTTGGGTTTCTTGTTTCCTTCTCC
>CAXAMN010024084.1:343593-377515 GCA_963970005.1 Durusdinium trenchii | reverse complement strand
GTAGTAGTAGTAGTAGTAGTAGTAGTAGTAGTAGTAGTAGTAGTAGTTGTTGTTGTAGTAGTAGTCGTGGTGGTGGTGATGATAATGACAGGGCCACGACCCGTGGGGGACGATCTGTATTGAATGGCCACAAATATGTGCTGTGTCCAGAAGCCCAGGAACGCCAAACACGTTCAACACACAATTGAATGGGAATGCTGGTTTTCATCCATCATCTACTATACAGATCTATACAGTATATGTGCTCTGAAGCTCCCATGCAGTAGTTCCAAAGGTCTTTTAAAAGCCCAGCTCCAGTCCCCGGTATCGCTGCTATGCCAAGTCTGCAGAAACCACCGTCTGTCCTCCTCGTCCATCCTCTTCGCCGAGCTACCTGATGCCGAGAGGCCCAAACCTGATCAAGCGACTCAAGGACCACGGTCCGTGACCCCCGTCCATCAAGGACCTTTTGTCCTTCAGACAAGAACTGGAAGGGTGGGAAACGGCATGATCTATTGGAGAGAAGGCATGATTTCATGGCTTGTATAGGGAAGCTCTCTTGGGGCAAATGGTGGGCTGGTCAGAAATAAGTAAAAACCCTTCAAACCTAAGAGTGCCATGCCAAACTCAAGGGTCACACAGCCATCCTCAACTGCAAGAGCTTCGCCGGATGCTAAGTCACCAGGTGTATGGCGCAGTCAAAGCCAAGGCGCCGCCAAGAAACCAAATCCAAAACATTCCATGTATGATATTAATTTGCCTACATTGAGCCCTTTTCGTTGAGAGTCAGATGCCACTTGATGGAGACCCATGGAGCGTCTAGACGAATAGTAGCTGGAATTGTCCCGAGAGGTTTCGCCTCACAAAAAGGAGGACTTGAATGGGCCTCACCCCAATGGGTCTTGACGCCTCCGGGACTCGAGTCGACAGACTCGTCGTGGCCGGCGCCCAATCTCTAGCCTCCTCAAGGGCCTAACTGGTACATGGAGTACGAGAAGAACGAGTAAAATGGAACCCTGGGGGGGGCCCTTGAATGATATTTCATACCATGGTCTTCCAAAAACAACCGCTCCGAGTGTCCACCACACCGGCCGAACTCCGCCCCGCCCTTTGTCTTCCCTCGATCCACCCTCTCCCGCCCCGAACGCATCGATCTGAGAGACGTTGACTCACTT
Organism: Durusdinium trenchii; assembly: GCA_963970005.1. NCBI lineage: Eukaryota > Dinophyceae > Suessiales > Symbiodiniaceae > Durusdinium > Durusdinium trenchii. The sequence goes on along the minus strand of CAXAMN010024084.1, from coordinate 376,361 downwards.
CGTCTCCCAGCTCCTCTTGGAGCCTGGAACGGAGCCCGCGCCCGGTTGGACCGGGTCGGAGCAACCGAGAAATCGGAGCGCACAAAAAGAGCGTCGAGGCTTCGTTCGGAAACGGCCGGAGGGTCGGAGGGGCGGAATCGAGGTCGAGCTGCACGTCGTTTTGGGTTCGGAGTGGCCGGAGGGTCGATCCTAGTAAGTAGGAAAGGCCAGGGGGTTTGGAGAAGAGGTATAGTGGCTTCTTGGCTTCTTTGGGCGGTTTTTGTTTTCTCTATATTTTTTCTCGAAACACGTGCAACGAGCACGTTGGAGGCACCGTTTTTGTGCGTTTGTTTCGTCCAAGAAGAACGACACGACCGACTGGAGAAGCCCCACAGATCCATCCGCTTCCTCCCGTCGCGGCGCTCCGCTCCGCTCTTCAGCTTCGAGCAGCTCCAAGTACTCCAAGCGCAGCTGCTCCTTCCGTCGCAGCGCCTCCTCAGACACGCCGCAGTCTCGAGCAAGTGCGAGTCGAAAGGCGGAAGAAGAGGGGCCATCCAAACCAGCCAATGTGGTGAGCCTGAAAAATGGAGCATCAATCATCAGGTCCCAGATGTGCCACAGGTATATATTGCAGTGTGTTGTTGTGGGCTAGTGAGGATTATTGATGTGTATGATATAAGTTACAAATACAAGGTATTAACAATTTTGACATTTTGGGTTTGGGACGCTACACATGTTTGACCCCTCTCTATGCCACCAAATCCCCAACCCACCAACCACTTTGCATCACAAAAAAGAGATGCAAAACGTCCGTCCAGGTCTCTTGGTGCCAGTAGCTTCCTCGCAGCTCTTGCAACTCCTCCTCGGCCCAGAACATCAATGGCTGCGCCCCAGTCTCGGTCACGCGAAGCACGTGCTGCACAGGTGCAGGTGTAGTCTGGGACCTTGGAGGGTCCCCCAGGTGACCGAAGAGGAAGGGTCTGCTGATGTTGTTTTGGGGACGAAAAAAACAAAAAGAGAGGTCTCTCTGACCGAAAAGATCTCAGTTTTAGGTCTACGGGGAGAGTACTGCACCGCATGGCAGCTGTTTTCCAAGTTGAGGATGTGGCAGAATGTACAAGCGAAGCTGGGGGGTGTATTCTTTTAATTCTTTTGGGGGTCCGACAAAGATGCAATCGGATACCTCTCCTGCCCGATGAGGCCGATCTCCGACATGTTTCTTTGGCTGGGCGGAACAGAAGCGTCGGCTCTCCCAACAAAAAACACCGCTTCCCTGAAAAAAGGGGCCCAAATCGAGTCCCCAAAGCCGGTCAAGCGCGCAATAACCACCGAACCCTCACATTTGGACGGGTGTGGCGCTGTTGGATCCGGCGCGCGTGGCCGCGCCCCCTGGACGATCCAGTGTGAGTTGGCGTGATTCATGATGGACCAGTCATGGAGAATTGGAGTGCGGCCTCCAAAAGAATTCTGCCCCCCCCCCAAAAAAAAAGGGTGCTTTTTCTCTGCTTAGCCTTCCGACTGAGGAAGGGCCTTTGGGTAATGATTTGTGGTTTTGACGTGCAAATGTGTCTATCATCCGCTTCGGAGCTCCCTCCGCCCTGGGTCTGATGGGTGAATCTCTCTGTGTGGAAATCCTGAGGTCCTCAAAATGGAGTGAAAGGAACTCTTGATACTCTTGTATGCATCCTTTGGCCTTCCCTAAGCGCATTGATCAAATAAGCTGCTCAAAGAGGAGGTGTAGAACGATCCAAGTGGAGCTGCCTCAATGGAACTGCACAACAACACCAACACCACCACCACCACCACCACCAACACCACCAACACCACCCCCACCAACACCACCACCACCACCACCAACGACAACAACAACAACAACACCAACAAGAAGAAGAAGAAGAATAAGAATAACAAGAACAAGAAGAAGAAGAACAACAATAACAACAAGAACAACAAGAACAACAACAACAACAACAACAACAACAACAACATCAACAAGAGGAAGAATAATAACAAGAACAAGAACAACAATAACAACACAAATATATAAGGGTTGCCGACGTTTGGCATCACCGATTCACATCAACACCGTTTGGGTGAGACATCGATGGTATCATCGACCGTCCAAATGGTGAAGACTTGGAGTGAAAAGTCCCCGAGTGGCTTCGATCGCATCCACGCCATCTATCATAGAGCTGACCGGCAAGTCTCTCCCATCCATTCCTGGAATGTGAAGACTTATAGGAATATTCAATTGAGCACTTGAACAGGTTGCGTGAAAGGATGAGTTATTGGAAACATATCCACTCAAATTATCCAAATAGCAGCTGTGCTAGCGGGGGACATTTTCTCTCCTAAAGCCAAATACCCTTTTTTCCATCCAACATCCCCCAGACATCCCCAGACCCACACAACCTTCGAGTTTTGGTTCCGAGACTTCTGACCTCCTCCGTTCGGCCCTTCGGCCCGCGTTCCTTCGGCCCCAAGGGACGGTGCAGCAGCTCGCAGCTGGGATTCCTTCGCCCTGCGACCGTCAACGCAGCCTCCACTTCTGGACAGCGCTCGGCTGCCTCTTGGGTCCTTGGACCAAGACGGATGCGACGAACGAACATGGGCGAACATGGCGACAGATGTGAGCCGTCAGTGACGTATGGAGGTGGCGCAACTTCAGATCCAAACAATGCAAGGGAACCCCCCGAAACCCGTGATTTCGTCATGAATGTATGTAAATATAGTCCTAATTCTTCCTTGTGGAGTTGGATTCCATTGGATGCTTAGCCTAGTCATCTAAAGGTTCTTGGGTCCTGATGCCAAATCGACTCCCCACTCAAGTGACATGTTCCCCCCAAACTCCTTTCATATTTGTGGTGCTGTACCTTACCAAAAATACTTCGCACTGACTGCTTCATGTGTTCTTTGGTAGATACTGAGTCCGTTGCCTTGCAGGATTTATGCTCCTTCAGTCTGCTCCTCATCTCCTTGCAAGCATCCTCCTTTCAGTCATGTCGTCCTTCAGAACACTTCCTCTACGCAAGGCTCTTCCTTGTTCTTCAGAAGGACTTGTTTGGTCCTTGAAGAGCCTGGGTCCTGCTCTTTACCGCATTATGTCTTCAAAAGCCATTTCCCTGTCAAGACTCGAGACACTCCCACAGGCATTTCTTGCAAGTTTGTCTCACACTCGAGGCAAGCCACACACACTACTTTGTCTCAAAGTTCTTTGCCTTCCGGGCACATCCAGTGGGTTGAAGATGCAGCATTGTGGAAAATACACGCGCTCGCAGCCCTGGCTTCTCTTGATCTATCATACAGTAGCACAGCAGCAAGCCCCAAGCTGCCCCAAACTCATCAGCGCCAGGTTTACATGCTTCATCCGCAGAATGTGCAAACCAAACAAGTCTTTTCTGGGTACGTTTCATTAAACCTTGCCGTTCGTCATAAGAATCCACGATCGGTTCTGTTGGTTTGGCCTCCAGCTTTTGCCGTTGCCCCATCCCGCCGCGCCCCCATCACACCAATCTCTCCCCATCTCGCCCCGCCAGTTTGGCACACGCCGTGGCACCAACACTTGGCCCAGGGGATCGCGAAGAGCGGCGCCCCGGCGGGTGTGGCGCGCGTGCAACGGAGCGGAGCGACAGACGACGCCCCTGGCGAGCCGAACGACGGTTCCGACGGTTCGGGTCGGTCCGTCACGCATGGGTTCGGTGTGAAGGGAGCGATCAGCCGGTGATCTGCTTCGGATGACGCGACGGGTGGGGTTTTAGATACAGTATATAAGGTGAAGGGCTTTGCAACTCACTTGGTTCATTCATGTGACTTGGTTTCTTCTGCTTTGGGCTGTATTATCTATTGATATCTCTTTACAAAGGTGATACAAAGTACAAGTTGACAGGCAGGGAATCTGTAAAGCATGCTTCATGTGCTCGGCTCTGCATTCATTTGGCTGGACGTTTTGTTGGGGGTCTTAAAGCAAGAGAGGGATCACGCGTCAGCGAAAGGAGAAACAGGAGATTCGTCAGTCGAGGAAGCGGGATGAATCTCCCAAACACTTTCCGGGTCCAACATGGTCCAACCTCGTGAAATTTCCTGATCGAACCCCTGCATCTATTCATGCGTTTTGAAGAGACAAAAATCTCACTACCCAACAAAACCAGTGGCCTGGCCACCTGGCCAGGGGAGGTCATATTCAAATCCTTGAAGGCTCTTGGGGCGGTGGTGCCTGGCCAGTCGACTTTCTTCGCCTGGCCTGGTGGCCATGCGCCGCCGCGGTTCGAAGAACGTCGGTCCAAACCACCTGCCTGGAAAGCTCACATTACTGAAGAGGTAGCCCAAGGCAGTGGCATCCTGGAGTCTTCTCAGAGTGAAATCCATCACAGCTGGTCGGTCGGGTGGACCCTTTCTTTTCATCCGACTTGAAGGTCATGTCATGCTCAGTCCTAACCTGCAAAAATGGGTCACCTCTTGCTGTCATCTGTGAGATGATGTCCTTTTATTGAGAGGCCTCGTGATCTGTTTGTACACATATTCTAGGAGACGGTGCATCCTACCATGTTCTACCATCGATTTGCAAATCTTTGCCAGTGCCTCCCAGGTCTTCCAGCACCTTCCAGCAGTTCCTGCGCGTGTCCGCGTGTCAACGCAACACGCGACACGCGTGTCACGCGCGCGACGTATATCGTCCTCGGCATCGAGGGCCATGCTCCGGGTCAAGCCATGGCGTCCAGGTGCTCATTGACACGAAAAGAGACTCTCTCGGTTCTTTGGACCTGGATGTGCTATAGTTTGGTTGGTCGGTCCTGGATGTGCTTAAAGAAAACACCAGATTGATCAACTAGGTTTCTTTATAGGTTCTTTTTCCAGTATGTTAGAGTGATCGTCCTTCATGGATTTGGAGTTCCACAGGCCCTGTGAGCGGTTTTTCCTGGACACTTGCCCAATCAAGGCCCGCAGTACCACACTACCAGAGTTCTCTCGAGTTGCGGGGATTCCTAGTTGGGCGAGAGCCCCAGCAAGCTACTGCTACCCAAACTGACATGGCCCACAAGAATTAATATTGCTTTTGGTATGTTTGGGCTAAGAAACTGAATGCTCATATTCAGCAGGCTCAGAATTTGGAGCATCAAGTCCACTTTCCCAATCTAGGGATTCTGATGGCCAATTGAGTTTGCACAGCTTGATTGAGCTGGGAGGCCAGCTGTACTGGAATTCATCTTCTGCGGCTGGGGGTGGACATCCAGCAAATGGTGATCTCTTTGGTGTTTCCAAGGGTGCAGCCCACAAGTGGACATAGCCTTCTGGGCAGTCCGTCGAGTTTTGCAAGAAGCTGTGGCAACCAACATATGATACTGATGTACCAAAGAGGCACGGTTGCGATCGCGGCACAAGAACTTGAAAGACCATCCAAATTTCGAGCCTCACATGTTAGGTCTTGTATGGTCTAGTCACTGCAGCTGCTGAAAAAACTCTTCGGATCACTTTGGACTATGTTTGGATCGCGGCAACTTTTATGATTATCTTTCGAACTGTACTCGTAGACCCATTGTTTACGAGGAATAATCCCAAGAAACATATAACCCTTTGGATCCCAGGTTCAACTAACCCAGCTACTTGTCTACTACGGATTCACCGTGGGATGAGGCTTCACCGACCAAAAAGGATTGACGCCTAGGTTCGCCTGGAAGACACATTAATTATTCATGCTCCTGGAGTCACAAAGGGGTGCCTATTGGAGGAGACGGGCGCCCAGCTACTCCACTCACTGGATGGGACTAAAAACCACCCCTTTTTGACCCCTGGCTCAGCCATACTTCCCTTGACCAAGAACCTCTGTTCTGAGGCTGAGGCCTTGGCCCGCCCAGCAGTCGCGCCATCGGTCCAGCAGTCGCGCTTTAAAGGGTGCGGACGGGTCGACCGGCTTTCGTGAAGGCACATGGGAAACCGCAAAGAAGGTGATGTGGATAGTATGGCCCCGATTTCGCATCACAATCGGCCGAAAACCCAAACAGGTCGTGATAGGGTGGTGCCATCCACTTATCCATGATGACTTCAGGGACTTCATACCAGCCTCTTACAGCCTGACTCGGAGGTTTTCGGCCTCCTCTCCGAATCGCCGCCGGGCGCCGTTCGGAAACGGGTTGTTCTGGGGGGGTCGGAATGCCCGGATCGGGGGGGCCTCCGGCGAACGGTCTTCGCTTGGCGGACCCCATACGACCTGAACACCCACCGAGGCTTTGGGGGGGAGTTTTATTCGGGGGGTTCATCCACTGGGTCGCCTCCTTGGGCATTCAATGGTTTTCCAGCAAGAAGGTTGACACTGCTATGACATGACCTGCCTAGTACAGTAGGTGTCGCTGTTTTGCTCCAGTCGGACGTCCAATCCTTCAAAGCCTTGCGTCTTCTTTTGCCTTTTGCCGCAGCCATTGGGCCAGCAGACTGGTATCGCTCTGGTGAATCTGACACACTGCACCACAGTGGTTATTCCACCAGTAGTTCATCCACCAGTGCAAGACATCCACATATTGTTCATGGCATTGGAAAGAAAGAGCCTTGCCACGTCCACTCTCCCCATGATGACGCGTACAATTGACAAAGTTCACCAGAAATCTCCACAAAGACAAGCAAAGAAAGCGGAGGTCGATGCGTGGTAGAAACCAAGCGTATACGATACAATCAGGAACTTCCTCAGTTGAGACCGTAGAACCAGGTGCTGGAAGGTGAAGAAGTCATGGAAACTAGATCAAGGATACTATACTGACTGAGACAAACCGCTTAAATCCGAACATCCTGTTTTGAGACGAAAGGTCGACCACTGTTTGGCCCCAGGGGAAAAACTGAGGTAACCTACGGTCTAGATTCTGACTCATGCCGGTAAAGATGATGGTAGACCCTGGTGGAGAGTTTCGTTCGGTATTTGTTTTGTTCTATATGGTACAGAAAACAAACACATCCCCTGGTGGAGCTCGCCACGTTCGCACGCCGCAGCTTGTGGAGTTCGCTGAGTTTTGATAGGGGTCGAAGGCCGGCCTGGTTTCTTTGCAGGGAGAGAGTTTCTGCTTTGGGTCACCCTTCCTTTCCATCATGGAAGTGGACACTTCTCACAATTGTCCACTTTGAGTGTTGGGTGGAAGGTGGTCCTATTGTCGGGTGGAGGGTGGTCCTATATCCCAAAATGAATTGATTGGTCAAGCAGGGGCAGCACCGCCAGGAATCTTTCTTCATCATCTTCATCTGCCATAGTACCAAGAGAAGACTGGATTCTTGTGGTGCGTCCAATGCAGAACATATTTTTCAACATTGCCAGGTTTCGTCCTGGCACCCGGAGCCTCAAAGCACGGGCCCGGTTGACCATGTCAGTCAGGTAGTCTATTCTGTTCCATTTTCCGTAAGAAGACGTTTTCCGGTGCCATGACCCACAGCGAAGAACGCCGCTCTGTGGCGCAAGAACGCCTACGCCGCTCAGGCCGCTCGGGCCGCGCCTCGGCCGCGGTTGGGCGGCGTTGCTTTCGTGGCAGGGAGGAGAGACCCCTCCACCCCGTCCCGGTGCGAGACGCGGCGCGACGCGACCAGAACGGTCGCCCAAGCTGCCCGGCATGGACGATGCCACGGATCTTTTCCTCTGGGGCGGCTCGGAGGGGATCGACTGGCTGAGATGTCATGCAAAAAAGAACGAGAACTGTCCATGTTCATTGAAGGTTTCGGTCAGAACTAGGAGAAGAGGTCTGTGATCTGGTTCCATTTTCGATCATGGAGAGCATCCGCTATGAAACCTTGAAAATCAGTGAGAAAACATGAGAACACATTGATGGAACGCCCTGCTCTAAATGAGTCACGCACTGGGTGGGAGTGCCCCCAGTTCCCGCGCACGCACACGTGACACGCGACGCCGGTGGCGTCCAGCTCCGGGTCCTCTGCATTCAGGGCCATCAAGGGTCCAAGCCATGGCTTGAAAGCCGAGGCGGTCCAGGTGCTCATCGACACAGCTGGAGAGATTCTCTCGGCTCTTACGTGTGTTGTTCCAGGTGCTCATTGACACAGCTAGAGAGATTCTCTCGGCTCTTAGGTGTGTTGTTTGGTTGGTCGGTCCTGGATGTGCTTCAAGAAAACACCACATTGATCAACCAAAGGTTTTTATAGGTTCTTCATGGACACTTGCCCAATCAAGGCCCGTACCACACTACCAGAGTTCTCTTCATTCGTCGTGGGGAATCCTCGTTTTTGGGCTTGTGAGATCGCCAGCAAGCTACTGCTACCCAAAACTGACATGGGCCCATGGCCCGCAATAGTATAACTATGTAATTGTGTTTGGATGTGTTTTTGTATGTTTGGGGTAAGAAACTGAATGCTCAGGCTCAGAATTTGGGGCGTCAAGTCCAGTTTCCCAATCTAGGGATTCTGCTGGCCAGTTGAGTTTGCACAGCTTGAGCTGGGAGGCCAGCAGTGCTGGAATTCATCTTCTTCGGCTGGGGATGGACATCCAGCAAATGGTGATCTCTTTGGTGTTTCCAAGAGTGCATCCCACAAATGCACATAGCCTTCTGGGCAGTCCGACGAGTGTTGCAAGAAGCCTCACTTGTTAGGTCTTGTATGGTCTAGTCACTGCAACTGGTTCAAACTCTTCGGATCAATTGGGACATCTTTGGACCAAATTCTTCGGGTCTCTGCAACTTGTTGGATCATCTTTCAATTCTCACGCGTAGACTTGTTGTCCACGAGGAATGGGAGATCCTGGTGTCAAGAACGGACACAACCCTTTACCTTTTTAGTTCGATCCCACGTTCAACTGGCCGGCTACTTGTGTCATTATGGATATGACATGGAAGTAAATCTGGAATGATGATCCAAAAGACCAAAGGAACTGGACACCTAGGAGCCCCAGGTGCCCCAGGTGCCTCTTCATGTCATCTTCATTGTCACTTTCCGCCCCTTCGCCAGGTCCGCCCCTTCGCCCTCAGCGGGTCTGGTGCTCTTTTGGTTGCCCCCCTTGCGACGGTTTGGGTGGGCTCGCACATGGGGCGAGCCCAGTGTTGAGAGGGGCCCCGATTCACGAGATGGCGATTCACGAGCGGGTCACAGGACCTGGCACCAATGGATGGCACGTTTCGGCAGCAGAACTTGTCCCAAAATCCACCAGCGACTATAGATATAGAAAGTATGCCTATAATTATAGCTGTTGGCCTTTTCAGATTTTTGCGCTAGACTCGTAAGGGGCCCCTTTGATTTCAGAGGTTTCTTGGATGCACTCGGATTTCGGAATGAAGAGGTCTCAAACATGATAACAGAAAACATTAACACTTGCTGTGTGAAACCCAAGGAGTTTTACTTTGACCTTTGTGTTCCTTGAAACCCAGCATGAAGTCTCCTGATAAATATGAGTCCTTGACATTCAATCATCCCAGCGCAAGGTTGAAACAGAACTGGTATATACTTTTTCCTGGTAAGCCATCCAATCCCATAAGCCTGCAATGGTCTAGCCGAAGTCGCAGCCATTGGACCACCAGGCTGACACCGCTCTGATGGTGAATCTGACACACTGCACCACAGTAATGCATCCACCAGCAGTGCAAGACATCCACATAGGGCTCATGGCGTTGGAGAAAGCTTTGCCATGTCATGTCCAATGCTGACCATGTAATGTGTCAAATCATGTCAAATCAACAGGAAACTCCCGGAAAAAAGAAGCGGAGGTCGATGAGTGATAGACGCCCACACTATACGTGCAATCAGGAACCTCCTCGGTTGAGACCTCTAAGGATGCAACCATCTAGAGAACAGGTTGCTGGAATGTGAAGAAGTTCAGTCATGAAATTCTGAAAACTCGATCTATTCGATCTATAATCTATATATAATGACAAACATGAGGCAAACGCTGAAAATGGGAGAATTCTCGGCTGTAAATAAACTATTGCAATGTATACATTCTCAAAAGCTACAGTAGTTTGTTTGTTCCTGCAGCGCCCTACCTGATGACGCTTGGTGGAGAGGAGACCACCCCCCTGTGGAGCCTTGCCACTTCTGCATAGCGTTTCCCCGGTCAGTAGAGCTCAGAAGCCCTCCGTAGACTGGTCGAAGGCCGGCCTTCGTTTTGGTTGGACGAAGGAGAAAGCCGAGGCGAAAGCGGAGAGGATTTGCAGGGAAATGATGTCTGCCTTTTGAGGTGACCCTCCCTTTACTCCCTTCAACAGTCGTGGAAGTGGAGTTCGCTCCCGAGATTGGCATTCAGAACGTCGTCTTTGGGCAGTTCTCCATGATTGTGGGAGTTCGAAGGCTTCTTGTATCGCTGAATGTGCTACTAAACCTCAACGGGGTCACAACCCTCCGTCAACTCCATGTTCCAAATCCCTTGCTCCACTGCAGGAGCAAACTGTATCTTAGACTGTATGTACCCCAACAGACTTGTCACATCTGACTGCCGTGGGAGAGACATCCATGTAGATCCGTTGGCTCTGAACTCACCTTCACTGTCACTCTGCTTTGGGACCTTTGGGCGATTCATGTCCCTTTGGCCGGGACGGGCACCTTCCTGGAAGGTCAGGAACTAGCCGTTCAGACCAGGGACCGGCAGTGTTACCCAAAGTATCAGGAACTCCGAGTAAGCAAAGGCCCTAAAACTGCAACATCTCTCAGGCCGAATGCCATCCAAACATTTTAGAAATGAGGAAACTCGAGGAAATTCCTCATCCAGGTTGCACAAGACTATCAGAAACCCAAACTTCAAGTGAGGAAGGCTAAAGACTCTCAATATCCCTCAATTTTGATTCAATATGAAACTATGGAACCCCAAAATGCCCCCAAGCGTTTGCTCGACATTTTTCACACATCTCTTTCCACCTTGGATGCCGGAAACATCACTCCATCGCGTAACACCTCGACAGTCTCGACACACCCCGCAGCAGGTCGATTGGGTGGCACGGACCTCATGCTTTCGGCATGTCCTGAGAGCACGGCAGGATACGGCAGGCATGACCGCACGGCCGCGAGGCTAGGCAGCTGCAGTTCTGGAGGATGGGCGTGAAAGTGCCATGAAGAGCCTCTTCACCACCGCTAGCACCATGCTGAAAACACCAATGGACCGCTTGAACGTCTACAGGGTCTGAGAGTGGTGGCCAATGATTGAAGAACTGGAACACCAACAATCATCGGCATGGAGGGAGTAACACAAACTCTGTATCTTCTTGACTGATTCGCCAAGATATGGGAGTCGTTCTATACTTTAGGTGCAGAGAACAATGCTGAAATGCTCTTGCGCTCGCCCTTGCGCCTTCTTGCGCCTATGAGGGGTTTTGCATATTTTGAATGCTCTAAGTGTTTGGGTATTGGCGAGAAAAAGTGGCGCGCCAGAGCCGGAAATGGCAAAAAGTAGCAGTAGTAGTAGTGGTGGAAGTAGTAGTAATGGTAGTAGTAGTGGTAGTGGTAGTAGTAGTAGTAGCAGCAGCAGCAGCAGTAGTAGTAGTAGTACTGGTAGTAGTAGTAGTAGTAGTAGTAGTAGTAGTGGTAGTAGTAGTAGTAGTAGTAAAAGCAGTAGTGGTAGTAGTGGTAGTAGTAGTAGTAGTGGTTGTAGTGGTAGTGGTAGTGGTGGTGGTAGTAGTAGTCGTAGTAGTCGTAGTAGTGGTGGTAGTAGTAGTAGTAGTGGTATTGATGATGGTAGTGGTAGTGGTAGTGGTGGTGGTAGCGGCAGTGGCAGTGGTAGTGGTACAGCAGCAATAGTAGTAGCAGTTAATAGTAGTAATCCAGAAGGGGTGGCCATGGGGCCTGCGTTTTGGTTGTCCATCATTTTTGGGTAAAAGCTTCAGTGCCACAGTCAAAATCAACAAAAACACTGCTGAATGTACATAAAGGATTAAAAACACACAAGAAAACAACCAAAAAAAAACCTTGGGAAAACAAAAAATATGAGAGACTCTTGGCTGGAGCCCCCCACTGAAGAAACACAAAAAACAAAACAAACTTGGGAAAACAAAAACAAAAAACAATTCTGAGAGACTCTTGGCTGGACCCCCTTTCCTCAAGACTTCCCCCGAATTGTGTTTTTTGTTTGTTTTTGGTGGTGGTTTTTGGTTTTTCCCTAGGTTTTTTTAGTTGTTTGGCTTTTCCTAGGTTGTTATTGGTTTTCTCAAGGTTTTTTGTTTTTTGTTTTCCTATTTAGGTCTATCTGTGTTCTTACTATTTCGTTCAACCTTCAAGTATGTGAGCCTAAGTCTCACCTAAACGACCTAAAGGCATATGTTCTTTGCTCTTACAATGAAAGCGTCTGAGCCCAACACTCCCTTTGTCCTTGTCGAAATCTCCATGTACAAGTCTGCGCCTTAACTTCTGAATGGTATCAATGTGGTTGCCAATTGCATGTCCAACCAGCTTGACATGAAACTATAATGACACCTTCCAATTTACATGAAATTGTTATGAATCTGTGTAAGCTGTAGTTCTAATTCAATGCTTGTTGCTTTTGCTTCGGCTTTGTAATTTCGAAGCCTCCTCGACTTGTGCATCTTGTAGCTCAAGCGTTTTACATCTTATTCTGGGAGTGCAAGCTTCTAATTCAAGAGCTTCCCTCTAGATCTCTGGGGATGATCATTTCTACAATAAAGTTATACAAAAGCTGTCATTTCAAAAGCTTTCCTCTGGATCTCTGGAAATGGTCATGTCAATTTAAACATGCTATATATCAATAAATAAGTTTTTTCTTTCAAGAGCTTTCAGACACATATATGGGACATCTAATTTCCCAGAGATCTAGAAGAACGCTTTTAACATAGTAGTAGTAGTAGTAGTAGTAGTAGTTGTTGTTGTTGTTGTCGTAGCAGCAGCAGCCGCAGTAGTAGCCGCCGCGGTGGAAAGAATGTCCATTAAGCGCTCTGGGGTTGAGATGACAACATTCGGCTTCTTCAGCCGTTCTCGAACCCAGCGCTCCATCACGGCGAACATGGAGTGGACGATGCCCTTTCCAACTGGGAAAGATCTCTTGGGCCACCCAACCTATACCAGCGCATACGACCGAAAGCGTGGCCCGACGTCACTCAACAACGTCAGCAGGGAACAGCGCTTGACCTGCGAACATCTCTCCAAGCTTCTGAAGTTCTGAAGCAACAGGCCACTCATCAGAGCCGTGTTCTGAATTATTTGCTTCAGAAAAAAGACTTTGTGGACCTTTTTAGAACCTTCCATGTGGATGATCACCATGCAACCAAACACAGACAGCTCCATTCAGTCACCCCCCGTACCACATAGTGCTGAGCTCCACGCTTGCCTGTGGCAAGCTGTATTTCTGCAGTTTGTAATCACTCCAGCAAAACTTCGTCTGGAGGCAGCTTGTCAACAAGTGCAAGACAAGTCTCTGCCTGGCGTTTGTAGGAAGATGCGCCAAGCATACGACTGACACACCAGAACCTCGTGATTGAGCTTGCGCAAGAGCTTAGCCTCCAGATCATGGAGCTTTGACTGCTTCGCGACGGCCAACTTGCGACACAGTGGTTCAAATTTGTCAACGTGGCTCTTAAGAAAGGCGTAGAAGGCTTCTACTCGCATCAATGCGTCCTCCGAAGCGTCGAGTGCAAGGGTAGCCCCGGAAGAGTAGTTCGGCGTGACTTCTTCCGACATCACTTGCTCTGCTTGATGCCTTTGACCAAGCCTGGTACTATTGAAGCCTTCCAAAGCCAGCAGTGATCGCACGCATTCGTCATCTTTGAATTTTCACTGCAAGTTTGCATTGTTTGCGGACGACTGCAAGGAACTGCTTCCAGCCTAAGCGCAATGCATTTTTTCTTCTACTGTCGCGCTGTTTTCCTTCTTCCAAAGCTGCCAATGGATGTCCACACCAAGGTATTTCAGCTCACCTCTGCTCAGGCCAGCTGAGGACAAGGCACTGTCAAGCGCTTCGACGCGGTTTCTGTCCGTGTGTTTCATAGCAGCACGCCTCGCACACAGACACTGCAAGTTTGGCATCGGAGGCCTGCACGCTCTGGCTGCGCTTTACTTGAGCCTCCTCGCCAAAGTACCGAGCCACCCTGGCTGCATCTGCAAAGCCTTGGCCGCGCTAATGAGTCAAGTAATCCCGAGTACCTATTCAAAAAGCCTCCCCAATTAAAAAACACCACGTCCGAAATCAAAAATACGGTTTATAATTGTTTTTAAACTACCGCCCTTTCAAACCGCTACTAAACTACCAACATGGTCGATTTTGGGTCTAGTTTCTTTAATATTTGCCCTCAAAGTCCTGGGACCTCAAAAAGTAAGGCGCCGAGGGGGCCCTAAAAAGTACATGCGCCGAGTGTCCCTCAACATTGCCGAGTGACCCACGAGCCGAGTGTCCCATATGGCCTCTCAAGACCCCTCACCCCCCTGCTTGAAGCTCCTTTTCTTCATGCCCTCACTGCTTCCGCTTTCTGGCTTGGGAGTTCAAATCTTCGATTCGATACTTCAAAGCTAACAGCCGGAAATTTGCACTTTTGAGGATCGATTCGCTGAAGTGTTTAGAACTGGCTCTCTTTGCCATGCGCTTGAGAAGTCCCATGGCATCCTCATCAATCCACCCTGCGGTGAAGCGCTGGTTGTATCCTCATATGCACCGAAAGGAAAGAGTCATTCAAAAATATTGTGCAGAACTCAAAGGATAACAACAATATGCAGGAGCTTGGGAAATCACAGCCAAGGATCTCCAAAGTTTGGTGCGTTTGAGTTGCTCTTCCCAAGCCTTGGTCTCCAAAAGTTTTCTTTTCACCAAAAACCCAACCGATCTATTGCACAGTATTCATCCCCGGGCTTAGCCAGGAGGCATGGTATTTTGGCTTTAGAAGCCATCTTTTTCGGTTCATCCTGCAATTAGGACAAGCTCAATGAACAAACCCTACTCGGCAAAAACTTGTGTGTGCCCGCACTGTTAGGTTGCATGGTGATTGAAACCTGTCCTTTGAGAGAGTTGGGTCATGGCCCGGTGAGCTTTCAGAAATCCATACCCCAACTCGCAGAGCTCCGTCGCCTCTGGTTCACTCCTCAGGGCTAGAAACAGCATGGTGTATCGCAAGGGCATTTGTATTTAGTGCACACATGTTAACACACTGGCATGTGCACAAAGGCATGCGTTGATTGAACTCACATCACCACTCAATTGAGCAGGGTTGCAAGAAGCGTGGTAAGCGATCTGACAAGGAAAGATATCGGGCCATGGAAATCCTCAGCGCTTCAAAGCGTGCAAAGTTTAGAGAAAGGGGTGGCACATGCTTACACACGCAGGTGCTTTCAAACAAAGGTGCCGAGCGTCAATGCATAGCAAACAGGGGCCACTTGCTCATCAACAAGCACCCGATGCAAAAGGTGAGGCTGTCCAGAAAGCCATTTCCCAAAGAGTCTGGTATCATTGGGGTCATTGAGCCTCCTCTCCCATAGGCGCAAGGCGCGATCAGCCAACCAGTCACTCAGGACACGTGAGTTGTACCCCTTGGCGCTCCAATATGCGCCATGGCCCGGTTTGAATACCATCTTCACTGTAAACTTTGACTGTGAGCAGCTCAGCTTTGCTTGTTTCAAGTACACGCGGAAGTCGTCCCACGCACACTCCAACACCTTTGCAAGACTAGAAGCTGCGTCACCAAACAGCCCCATCTCTGCGAACGTTGCCAGGGAGGCTCCGTTCAAGGTCCAAAGCAGGCCCAAGTTCAAGTTGTGAAGTTGGCATGGAGCCACCAAGCTGATATCGAAGTTGCACAGCAAGACCAATGGGTTGATCTGTCGTGAAAGGCCACTGCCAACAAGTTGAGTGAGAAACTCGACCGTTGTCTTCCAAGGCAGCACGGGCATCTCCACGTAGCTCCTACGACCATATTTTTTGACATCGCAGTACATGCACGGCACAGCAGAGTTCCAGTGGCGCTCAATCTGCCAAAAGAATCTGTTCCATGACCAGTCACCGCCGATCTCACAAACACAGAATCGATGTCCGCTTTTTTCAAGCCCGGTGTGGTATAACAAATTGAACGACCACACCATCCGGGCCAACACAGGCTGCAGCCCCTCAATTCCAACAAATTGAGAAGACTTTTGAGTCCAGATCAAGAACCTGCTGTTCCTTGCAGACTTTGGCCTCCACAAAGGCAATGACATATATATAGCATAGGCCTTGGTTTGTCGCTCATCGTATACACAATCATCGCCAAAAATCTTCACAGGAATGCGCATTTGACCAGATTCAGTTGCGGCCCATGGACAGCCTCTATCAGCTGCCTCTTGCCAATACCGTCCAATATCAGCTTGAGATATTTGAAGCCCAATCTCATCAAACAAATACTCCAACATTGCGTGCGGGTCAAACATAGGAATCTGTGTGTGCTTCCAGGTCTTGTCTTCTCGTTGAGATGGAACAGGACAATCTACATAGGTGACCTCCTGATAGGCAGTGGTGCATGGTTTAAGTCAGGCATGGGGTGTTGAGGGTGCCTGAAGTATCCCAAGTGGTGCTTTGTTTTAGACTTAAAAGTCAAACATTCAACCGCTGATCAAATACACAGGGTCAGTCCAGAGGTAGTGTCACAGCCCTGGCAAAGTCACGGCTGTGATTCCACTTGGAGTAGTTTCCAAGCTTCACAGTTATTGGCGCCAGGGAATTGTTGGACTCCTGGCTGGGGATGAGTTCGAAGAAGTATGCAGCCAGATCAATGGCATGCAACATGTAAACACATGTTTGGGAGTGAGCAATGGAAATCCAGCTCCTTGCACGCTGCGTTGGCTACCCGCATCTCTTTGCTGAAGCTGGAGGCCTTGCGGGCCAGTGCCAAACAAGGGTTGAGGGAATTTGCCTTATAAGACATTCTTGCAAAGAGTCTTCAAAAATTCTTGTGACTGCCAACCGTAGGTTCTGGGGAACTGTTCTTTCCGATGTCTGGGAATCTGGCCCCATCACCAATTTCGGAGACCATGTTGGCGAAGAGTGCTGTGCTGTGGGCCGACCCTCTGTGGTCATGATGGCCTGGCATGCCACTTATGAACTTCATCAAATTGGTCGGTGAGCTAGTTTCCTGCTGCATGTAGACTCTTGTCTCTTTGGGGCGGATTGAGTGAAGGCACAACAGCTTGCATGAAGAACAATTCCCAGGACTTTTGGGGGCTTTGCTGTAGGCAAACAAACGCACACACGAACAAGGAATTCCCCACACTTATAAAGTACTCCCAAAAGTCAACAAGAACACCCTGGAATTGTATTTTTTTCATCCTCGCAGCTTTGCTTCAGAGCTCGTTTGACAAATGGCGGATTAGAGAGTCGAGATCATGACGACCCGATGGCACTAGCACTGCCATGTTCTAAGCTTGCACAAGCACACACCCCTTTGTGTGTTGGCAGGCGGTCACGGCAGCAAATGATCTATGCGCTGGTCACTGGCCCTAGCTGTGCAGCGTTTGGGAGATCCAGAATTGATGGAACCTCGTGTGCAAAACAAACATGGACCAAACAGCACGGCCAGCTGGACAGCGCAACATCCCCAAAACAAACAGACCTTACGCACTTTACTTCTTGGCCTTTTTAGGCCCTTCCCACTAGTACTAGCTTTAGGCTTCGGCTCAGCTTTTCGCTTTGGAGTTGACTTTGTCAAATCCGTGAGCGCATCAATAGCAGTATTCAAAGCGCTCAGGCCATTCTTCACTGTAGGGTCATCAGCCTCGATTCCCGCGAAAAAAGCCGGGGAACAAAAAAGGAATTGCGGACCTCCTTGAAATGAATTGGAGATACCTGTAGTGCTTTTCACTTCCGATACATGAACGCTCCGGCATCCAAGGCCTTCTGCATGTCCAAGTTCTGCAACGAAGACTTCTGCTGCTCGATGGAACTGATAGCCTTTGCCAAGTCGGCCTCCATCGCCTTTTTGATGTTGCTACCCCTGGGCAGCACGTATGAAAAAATGCTAGCGAGTCCTCCTTGTTTTGTTTTTGGGTGCACGTGTTGATTTTAGCTTTGTATGGCTCCATTCAATTGTGACTAAGAAAAGGGGCAATAAACCGGGAACATCCACAGCTGAGTTGCGGGAGGTAAGACAAGTCGAGGCTTGAAGCTTCATGAACCTTTTGGTCGGCTTTCTCGATTGCCTAGCAGAAAAAGGATGAAGGCATGGATTCAATTGGTCCCATGGTTGTGGGAGCACAACTCAACAGAGTGGAGGCTTCTGGTTTAGAAAGTCAACTCATGCACGCTGCACTAGTGAAGCCTTGTTCACCTTCTTCTCGGTTGTCTTTGAGAGCTTGGGAGCGCTGCCATCCTCTTTTTTCTGGCCAGGGTACATACTGGAAACATAAACCACTAGTTGGTCCTCAAGGTCCACAACACACGGTGGTGGCTGGTGCGAAAACGGCAAACCTTTTCAATCCAAAAGAGATGTCGATACAGATGGTAAGCCATCTACAAGTATACGACTGCACATGCACATAATTGGATCCTGATATGACTAATCCGATTCAGCTGACTCCAGGTCTTCCAGGCGAAAGCTCTTCAAATCGCAATCGCAGTCACGGCTCACTGCAAGAAGCTGGGCTGCAGATCGCCTCGGATGGGATCAGATGGGAAACAAGAGCAGGAGACAGGGCATCGAAGAAATATATGTTCGATTCCACATGCAGGTTCAACCAGATCAAACCCAGTGACTCATCAAGGTATTCTGCCAAAATTTCGGCCCAGCATGAACAGCAAATCCGTTCGTAGGCCACAAACTTCAAAAATGCCACGATCTCTTTCTTGGACAGCTTGGACGGCATGGCTAGTACTGCTTCTCAGATCTTGGCAAAAAGTGGAACTGGGGGTTTGGAAAAAACAGCCACGGTGATGGGAGGATAGAGCAGGCTCCCATAGACCCACCAAACATGCAATGGTGAGCATTTGAGACATGTATAGTCTAGTCAAGTATGGTCCCCCACTGTCAGTGCGGCGTGCCTCGTGCTTCCTCTTAGGCCGCTTCTTGTCCGTAGAAGAGTCAGAAGCACTAGATGATTCTCCATCCTGACATTGCAATGCCTTCTTGACCCAGTCCTCCTTTCGGTTTTCCTGTTGATCCTTGATCAAGACTTTGTATTGCCGGCATTCCTGCAGCAAAAAAATCCACCGACCCCACTCGTGGGGTCAGGCGTGACTGGTGACTCATGGATGCTAAGGCTATGATTAAGGCTATACCTCCCCTACCCCTAGGAGTGACGAAAAGTAGCCAAAAATTGTCCAAGATTTCTCCATCCCAATTGATTTACATCTTGGGGCGCCCTCATAAGCACGGTCCCTAAATGGTCTCGGGCTCGAATCCCGGCCTGGTTGCGGCCTGGTCCCTGCCAGTGCCTTTGGTTTTTCCTAGATGTTGTAACGTTTCCCGCTGGATTTCTAGGATTTTCAAAGGTTTTTGTAAGATTTACTCATTTTGGGTTCCCAGATTTTCAATGAAAAATGCTCACCCATTTGCCGTGCTCTCTTTTGCCTACTTTGGTGATGCAGTGACAGATCATGTCTCTAGGGGTTCCGTGTTGCTTTTTGGGTCCCCTGATTTTTCGAAAAAACTCTTAACCCATTAAACCTAGGCCATCCACTTCCCTGGGGGTCGGCGGCTGCCAGGCGCTAGCCTGGTACTTAGCCTGGTCAATAGATATACCCAGTTACCCAGTCACCAAGCTCTTTACAGGAATGGCCATGTCTTCTCATGAATAACGACGGAAACCACCAAACAATGAATTCGAAGTTGGCTGTACAAAGCAGTCCTTGATGCCAGGTGCATCAGGGTGGTCTCGGCACTTTTCAGGGCAATTGGCTTCCAAGTGTGCAATCATTCTATCAGCTGCTTCCTCTCCCAATTTAGCAACAAGCTCCCACCGACACAACCACTCACGGGTATCACTTTCAATGGAACCAATGTCGTTTGTGATGCTCGCATACAGCTGTGATTTCCGCCACTCTCCAGAGGCATTCAGCCAATGGTCAAAGAGCTGGTGCAGCTGGGTGAGATCACCTCATCGCGGAGCAGCGCAGGCGGGCACAGCTGCTGAACAACAAGAATGCGAATGGATCTACATGCACATTTGTATATATATGTGAAGGCCGCAATTAAGGCCAGCTACCAGATTTTTCCTGCTCCCTCACAGCATTCGCACCCAGGACCTTGATTTCTTTGGGCGTCGTCACACCTAAGCATAAGTTGCTGGGAAAATGGCCCAGTAGAAAAAACTATAAGCAAACCACTACTTTCAGATCGATCGATGTTATTTGGGGCCCAGACCAGTCAAGCTGCGCCGGAACCGAGCCCATTGTGCATGCCTAGCCTTTGCTTTCTTGATCTGCTTCTGCTTTTCTTTCTCTGCTGCTTCCTCCCCAGGCGGTTTCTCATCCACACCTTCAGCCACGGCCACAGGTGTAGCAGGGGCAGAGGGAAGATCCATGGTAGATGCGCGAGTGAGGTTTGCTTCAACAGCACGTCGCAACTGCGCAGCATCACTATAGTCTTCGGTGAACCCTTTCGAGAGCTTTGCCTTTTCCTCTTCTGCTTTCTCTGCTGCCTTCCTCTTCTCCTCAGCCTCTCTTTGCGCATGCTCTTCTGCCTTCCTCTTCTCCTCAGCCTCTCCTTGCGCATGCTCTTCTTGCTTCTTCTCTTCTGCCTTCCTCTTCTCCTCAGCCTCTCGCTGCGCATGCTCTTCTGCCTTCCTCTTCTCCTCAGTCTCTCTCTGCGCATGCTCTTCTGCCTGCCTCTTCTCCTCAGACTCTCTCTGCGCACGCTCTTCTGCCTTCCTCTTCTCCTCAGCCTCTCTCTGCGCACGCTCTTCTTGCTTCTTCTCTTCTGCCTTCCTCTTCTCCTCAGCCTCTCTCTGCGCATGCTCTTCTGCCTTCCTCTTCTCCTCAGCCTCTCTCTGCGCATGCTCTTCTTGCTTCTTCTCAACGGCCATCTGGGATGCAAACGACGGAGCGGACATCTTCTCGATCAGCCAGTCCACGAATGAGCTGACAGATTCCAGTTCTTCATCCTTATCAATGCCAAGCTTCCACTTCTGACCGACCACCGTGGTTACATGAGCCTCAAACTCCGGAATCCCAGGGTGTGACTCAACCTCATGGTAGAGGGCCATGAACGGAGTCTTTTCCAAGTGGAGCAACCAGTTGTCAAACTCTGTAAGCCAGCTCTCGCCAATTGATTGGCGCAATCTTTGGGCAACGGCCAGAACCTTTTCCAAGCTCACCCCATCAAGCTCCCTTGTGAAGAAGCTTCCTTTTGGAGAGACACGGAATTTCTTTTGTTTCCATTGGTCCTCCATTTGCCTTGCCTTTTCTGCTTCTACTTTTGCCTCCTCTGCCTTTCTCTTCTCCGCGAGCTCGGCCGCTTTCATGACCTCTTGTCCAATCCTTTTCTGCACTTGTTTCTCCACCTCCTTTTCGAAGGCGAGGCGGTCAAAAGGAGGAGCACCATTCTGGGGAGTGGCTGCAGCCCTTAGCTCTTCATCCAAGTTGCGAACAGCAGCTCCCTTGGCGTCCTTGGATGGTGCACTTGTCGCCTTCACCTTTGCTTGCCCAGACTTTTTCGATCTTGATCCCTTGCTCTTCGTACACTTGTTGACAGCCTTGCCCTTCTTTGCTTTGCTTTTCCCTTTCTTGGACTTGCGCTGATGCTTCACTCTCTTTTTCTGCGACATCGGTTTAGAACCTTTTGCCTCCTTCAGCTGCGACTCAGTGGCCGGCAATGTGGCGTCCAGCTCAGTGATTTGGCTTTGGCTTTCACCTGCCACAGGTGAAAGAACAAGCAATTGCAATTAGCCTTGGTCAAACAAAAAATACATGTATCTTTGCGTGTCCATTTAAGTGCCAGTGATAGGCAGCGCCTGTGGACAAAGTTGTTTGGGTGTCTGACCTGGGGGCATGCAACAGTACGTGCACACATGCATGTATATGCAAAAACATATGCGGGGACCATTGCATGCGCATGTACACGCTAAGTCCCCAGCACAACGGTGACAGGCGAGAGGTTTCGTTTCATCAACAACAATCTTTGAGCTTTTCCTTGTTCAAGAAACTTGGCAACTTCTTCGTCCATGACGCTCCCCAGGCCCAGTACGCGGGAAACTTAGAAACGCGCTTGATCCGTCAAAGCACTCAAGGATATACTATCCAGACTGGGGAAGAACAAGGAATCATGCACACACCTAAACCTACACATGTTTTAGCGTCGCAGTACTCACGCTTGCTCACGCTTGCTCACGCTCGCCGAGGTTCTTTTTGAGGTCGTCGAGGTTCTTTTTGAGGTCGTCGAGGTTCTTTTTGGGTCCGCCGAGGTACTTTTTGAAGTCCTTGCTCACGCTTGCTCACGCTTGCTCACCACAGTCACATTCACACAGCAAATAACGGATGGATCCACCGCTTTCGTTGCGGAAGCGATGATCAGGTGATCATGAACTATAGCGGTACAAATTCTTTGGAAAAGCAACTGATTATCAGCAACACACGCACACAAAGTTATCGTTCCTTTTTCTTTCTAACCGCGATCAGAGTGTATGCACCATGCATGCAGTTGTCACAACAACTGATCTTCATTCTGTGTAAGCACTCGCTGAAAGAAAGCGAATCACAGGCCCAAAGTGAACTTGGGCTGCCAAAGACCTTTAGTGGCCTCCTGTCGCAGGAACACCCGGACCTCATCCAAAGCGGCATGGCTCCAATCCAGCTGCTCTTCTGCTACCTGGCTCTGGAAGAAGTGCCCTGGCTACTTATGGGCAGAGTCGGTAGATTGATCAGACTATGTGGTGCCCTGGAATTTTAAACATTTCATGCTCGATTCCCCCAAGAAGCGAGTTATACACGCTTGACATCCACCTGGACTCAAGGGAGTTGGGTAGCATTGACATATGCCGAACAAACAATTATACAAACCCCTCCCTGATTTGCCTATAACGTAGATAGAGTTGTCCCGTCGGCGTGATTATCGCTAGCCAGCTTTGCCTTGAGGGGCAGCAAGTTCTGCTCTGCAAACTTCAAGCTGTTCTTGATCTGATGTCGCTTCCGGTCCTCCCAAATCAATCGGGGGACCATCATTTTGCGTATATCGATATACGCAAGCCTTAATTTCCAAAACAATGCTCGAGCTCGAATCCTTTCCAAAGACATGTCGAAGGGCCATAGACCTTCCAAAGCCTAGCGGGTACACCTCCGTCTTCTTCAACCGTGGGCCTCCGGACCTCAAGGGAAGTGCAAAGACTAATGACTGGATGGACTGGACAAATTCAGGCTGCACATGCGCTAGGCAACCGGCACTGTTTTTTTACCAGTTTTTGGGTTGACCTTTTTCACAGTCACTCCAGCACTGGACAACTTCGATCGAAGCAGCGGGGTCATTCTCAAGTAAAGCCGTGGGATCCAAGGCCTAGGAAAGAATTCATGGAAACGCTTGCATATGTTGAGAAGGTGGCCTGAGAAGACGTTTTTAAGTGATAAAACAGGCTCTTCAGGCCACCTTTATAAATCCAACACAGAGCTTTCGGTTGATTGAGGCACAAACGCAGTTCCCCAGCCGCGGCTGGGTTTATGACTGAAGTGACCATAAGAGGCCATCCAACTCAGCAAAACAAAGCCAGGTTCAACATCAATCCAAGACAGGGTTTGCTGGTACTGAGAGTTTCCTTCTACAACCTGATCAGACGTTTCCAAGTCTGCTCACACTCCCTCCTAGGGCTCAGACAAAAAGGAATTGTAGAAACGTATACCCAGCCGCTGGCAAGTGCACTGGATGAACTGGAAGTAAGGAACCATGAAGAGCTTGGATGTCGACGGTTGTTCCACAAATATGTAACAAGCTCGGCATAGCAACACCAGTATCACCAAAGCCACCCGGCACCCGATCCTTGGTCGTGTCCCCAACATGGCACCATTGTCCAACACCCCAAAACAGCACATGCGGCATTTGTAAGTTGAATGCACAAAAAATAAGGGTACGACAAATTTGCAGTTGCCACGTGTGGCAATGCTTCATTTCCAAAAGGGTTAGCAGCAGTCCGCTTGTGCGTAGGGCAGTTCATAAAGATGTATGATCCACAAGGAATGCCCATCGCAGCCAAGCCGTCCGGCCTGACCCTCAATGCTCCCTGAAGCATTTTCAGGAATCCAGACCTGGGCATGAACTGGCACAATTCCATCAGGATGTGGCAGAGGCCAGAAATCGATTGGGAGGGAGAGTTGGGTCCGTATAAGCTGAGTACTGTCGACCCTCTCCCACATGCAATTTCATAAAAGTGAGATCCAGGCGTAGTGGTTATATCGTTGTCCTGACCTCTTGTCAGAATGTCAAAGTCCAACCTGGGAAACGGCACAAGCCAACAATGTTTCCATACCTCCCTTCAACGCACTCTGCCAGGGAATTGCGCAAGTACCCATATCGTTCTCTTCAGCTGAGGCAAAAACGTCTTGCGGCCAAGCTGACCTCACGAAAGTATTGGTTTGTTATAGCGCTCTAGGCTCTATTTGTGTGAATTGCAGTGGTATGGGAGGACACACATCGCAATTTCCTCAGGTATGGGCGGAACCCTTGGCTGATAACCCTGTCCCGGCCAGAGAAGACGTCGAAGCAATCAACATCCTGGGCAACCGAGCTTTGGTTTGCAATGCCGGATTGGTTTTGGAGACACCCTGCAAACCGGGCCCAATTGTTGACACCACAGTTTTGCATGTAGAACATCGTATACATGTAAAACTAACCCCAGCATGTGCAATGTTGCTTGAGGAGTGGACACGGCGATTGACCAAACTCTCCCTTGATGACAGCTGCTCGACATAGTCCAAAGCATGGAACCTGAGTAACCAATCGAACCGTCGAATATGGCCACTATATTCGGTCAAAGCAAGCACCCCTTGCCATTCTGCACACGTGTATTACCAATGCTGGCAGCCCTGAAAGACATGGCAAGCAACAATACCCAGGGAACACAGCATGCTTGCAGGAGAGCACTCTGGTGGGCCGTCAGGCCCAATGGGCCCGTCATGAGCGGTGTGAAAAAGCAGTAGGGCACTGCGCACTACTAATGGTCGGGATTAACGGAACAATAGCATCCTGACAAACATGTGACACAAGGGGATCATGAATTCTATGTTTGGTTCAATCTGTGTGAATCAGAGGGGATGCACTTCTGATTGATTTGCAGCCCTGACGCCGCACCGCTCTCGATATAAACGGCAAATGTTAAAGCTGCTCGCTTGATAGATCCAAGGAAATGTTGGATAGCAAATCTTGAAGTGCATGTTCCAGTTTGTACAATTTGAATTGGATAAGGCCCTGTTAAATGACTCCAGCTCCAGCTCAGTCGGTGCAACACACGTTTCATGCGTCTAAGCTGTTTGGCAACGTTTGGAATCACCGTCAACTTTACAGTCACCCCTTCTAGATCTAGGCTCCCTTGATTGGGGGGAATCTCAACATTCGGCCTTGCCAAGGATGTGGGCTTGGCGACTTGACTGCTCACATCGGACCGTGCACCTTTCATCCGCTGGACGCCGGGCGCCATTCAGCGCTTTGGCTTCCAAAAATCATTTGCCTGGACAGTGGACAGAAGCTGTCATCAAATACGGCGACTATACACACACACACACACATATGAGCCCCTTCAAGTCAAAGACTTCGATGACAAGAACTGTTTTCCTTTGATGCTTGGCCAATGCAAGGACTAGTCTTGAAGACTGTTTCCACGAATCTGTTTTTGCCAGCCGTGGTGCCAACCCTGCATTTCAGGGAAGTCCTAGACAATATCTAAAGATAAACAAAAAGCAACACTTTGCTTAGGGGAGGGTCTTCGGACATCCACATTCTCCAGCTTTGCTTTAGCGCCCGCCCAGCCTTCAAGCGGATCCCAACCAGCAAACACGCACGCTTTGCGCCACCTGAGGATGAGGGGCACGATCAAGCTGGCAGGAGGATGATGCACTCGCGCTGTGGAGGCCAGAAGCAAAAAGGGTCCAACAAATGCCATGTCCTCCCAATCATATATTCTTCTACGTACACCTGCACAGACTATTTTGCTGCGGGCCCAGCGATGCTACCAGGCCACCATTTTTTTGCCACGAGATGGTCACAGATTTTCTGGCAGTTGCCGGCACCTGCACCATGTGTACATATATGTAGGGCAGCATAGTGATGAGTGAACAAAGTCCAGGGACTAAAAAAAGAATTGAATCAAAGTTGCAGTGTTCTTCAAGTCCTGCCTTCAAGGTTCCCCAGCCCATTTTACTGGCAATGTTGTCCGCTTTCTCTTGCGTAAGGTTGGTCACGAAAAAAACTGCGCGTCACAAACCTTAAGAATGGCGACCAGCCATAGAGGACACAGCGCAAGTTCATTCCCATTCAGAGTTAAGATTCAATCAAGCAGCAAAACTCCAATGCTAGGTCCCTTGGGCTCAAGAGGCGGTAAGGTGAAGGACCTAAGCCATACCATACCCAAGCAACAGTTTCATCGACTAGAGCCAAACCAGTTAGAAGACTTTAATGCACAGGCATGTGCAGACTAGAAGCTTGATTTGTGACAAATCCTTGGGGACAATAAGCCTCGGATCTTCAATGGCCTTGAGCTCCTCCCTGAACTTGGCCACAACCTGCCAAGAGCTAGACAAAGCCAATACTTGCAATATAGATAAAGCCTGAGCCTTTACTCGCGCCTCTTTGTGGGCCTCCAGCGTTGGATCAACCTGGGGCTGCTGAATGCCACAGTATACCCCCGACCTGCCTCACTGACAATGCACAACCAAAAAGCATCATTGAATGCATGCAAAGGACTGGTAAATCGTTGCTGTCCCGCGCAGCAGCGATGGCCCGCTTGAGCTTTGGGGTTCTTTTCTTCTTCAGTTTCGGGCTACCTTTCACTCTGGCTTTCTTCGGGGTTACCTTTTTGGGTGAGGCTGCTGCCTTGGCATTCGCCCTCTTTCTCTTTTTGGGACTCTTCTTTGTGGCCTCAGGTTCCTCAGCCTCCAATGAGAGTTCGGTCTCTAGCTGTGCGTCTTCATTCTCAAGGTCAGCGTCTTCTGATCCGGGATTTTCCGGAGCGGAACCCTCGCTCTCAGCTTTCCTACCACGGCCCCGCCCTCTTCCTCTGCCCCGCCCTCTTCCTCTCCCAGGACGCGGTGCATCCGGAGGCGGCGGTCCTTCCATGGGCTGAAAGGCTGAAGCAGCTTGGCGAAACTTCAGCTGCGCCTCCGGCGAGGATGTTAAGCCCAAGAGTCCAACAAAGCCAAAAACAGGGTGCCACTACACTCAATCCCAAGTAATCAGGGGCTGCAACACTCGTTTGCTGACTACGCTCGGATGAGAGCTACTCCGGTGGCCCGCGATGTGGACAAGCTCCACCACTTGGCACTTGACTTTGTCGTGGTGTTGCAATCTGGATGAGGATGAGGTGAGGAGGAGGACCAGCAGCGTGTTAGCTCTAGTGGTAGCTTTACCTGTACCTTGCTCGAGCCCCTACTTGAGCG
Organism: Durusdinium trenchii; assembly: GCA_963970005.1. NCBI lineage: Eukaryota > Dinophyceae > Suessiales > Symbiodiniaceae > Durusdinium > Durusdinium trenchii. Next base: position 348,955 of record CAXAMN010024084.1, on the reverse strand, counting down.
TGCACGCCGAGTGCCAGCAAGAGCATAACTCTAAAGCATGAGAGCTGAATCCAAAGTAAGCGTGGGGTGCTTGGAACACGCCACTAGGCCCTCTTGTGGTACCCAATCCTTCAAAGCCCATCCAACCCCTCAAGCCTTCATCAAATCAGATTCGGAAGAATCACGGCGCCGGATGGATTTAAAAGCGTCCTCTGCAGCCTTCTGCAAGGTCTCCGGCACAGATCGGAGCGGGAAAGTTTTCTCCTCACAACCATGTTTGGGTTGGTTGGCCACTGACAGAACAAGGGTCTAATATACCCAATTGCGATATCAAGCTTCTTGTGACAGCTCCATCCTCACTAGCCCCCCAAGATCTACATTTAGCAAACTGGTCTCCTTCCGCTTGCCATCATCTAGAGGATGTGCATCATCACCAGGAGGACCTGAAAGCCAGGCAAATGAGGGAACACATCCAATGTTGACATCAACGTACGTCAACTCTGGGGCATGGGAAGCATAGCTTAAAACTGACAACCTTTCACAACCCCACTCACTACAGGACTTTGGGGTACAAGGATTTTGCCAAAATACTGACGCATTCATCCTCTGTAGGAGACTCTTCTTCGGCTTGTTCACGTTCACCTTCACCATTGGTTGTCTCCGAAGGGGTTTCACCTGGGTGGACAATTGACAAAGGCAGGGTTTCTCATGAAACACGGGTCCCAAACCCTAAACTGCCTTCAAGATGCGTTGCAGAAAGCATGAATTCTGAGCATATGTATGTGCACATGTATCAAGCTCAAGTCTAGGCAGGGGGCCCAGAATCAAGGTCTTCGAGTTCAACAAGTCATCTTGTCCGGACCCCTTTGGGGCAGAGGCTGGAGGTCGATCCCGGGAAGCGAGATCTTTGGATCCAGACTCGTGCGGAGGTTGGAGGTGAAGGGTTGTTTGATCCACCAACAGCACTCGCCCTGCCCAACGACTCCGTTGATTTGCGCTTCCTTCGCAAACCCTGCGGTGTCTCGCTGAGCAAGGCATGGATCAGGTTCTTCAAAGTGTTCATCTTCGGATCACTCGACCTGACATGGCGTGGCTTGGTTTGAACAGGGAAACGGATTGTGGATGGCTGGACGAGGGCCATGGTTGCGCATGTTTGAAGCATTTGAGCATGCGTTGAAACTTTCAACCCGCCTGTTCTTTGGGTTTCTTTGCGCCCTTCGAAGAGCATACTGGAGGAGCCCTCTCTGAAGGTTGGCTTCTGTTGCAGCCCATGCCTGACCAACATGACATGAACATGAACGCCATAATCCTAGACGCCTTTACAGCCAAGAGAAAACGTTAACATTAAGGGGGATCTAATCGGCCTCCACAACTGAAGTCGAGGCATCCTCACCCAGCAAGTGATGTTCTTGGGCAACTACCCCCCAAGGCAGATTCCACGTAGCTCGCCGGTGGGACAGACGCCCCGATCTTCGACAGAAGCTTGATGAGAAAATCGAAGTTGCTGTCATCCTTGACCTGTGGCGGCAAAAGATGCATTCTATCATGGCTCATGACTTCTTGTTGCAAAATCTTTGCAAGTTACATTAGACTGGGCCACCAGGCATCCAATGCATTGAAGGCATTGCCCGATGAGCACAGGTTCACAAACGAGAAGATGGCCGGAGCCTGGATTAGGGGAACTATTGACACCAGTTTTGAGGGCAAGCGTTCCTGATCACTTTCAGCCAAAATCATATTGGACTGCGCTCAAAAAGCCCTACTCAAAAAATAGATAAACGTAAACTTTTAAGGTTGGAGATCTCGTTTTTAAGTCTTCGTTTAGAAGCGGGCCCCCAGCAGACTATGGTGATACAGCAAGGCAGCGCTAGATCATAGCAGGATGAGCAAGCAGGAAAAAGACACAGAGAGCAGCAAAAAGAAGAAGCAAGACAAGACAAATAAAAACAAAACAGAAGAAGAAGAAGAATGCACAACCAAGAAGAAGAAGACAAGCAAGCAGGAAAAGTAAGAATCTGACAGGATCAAGAAATCGACGGAGATTTTTGCGCTAGGCTGGCGCTAGATCCGTGCTAGCACCGCGCTAGACGACGGTCCATTTCTTGACCATTTGCCCATATCCAACATCCAAATCTTTTGAGTCAGCTTTTACATCCTATGTCGTCCTGAAGATTTCTGAGAACAAAAATGGGCAAGACCAGCAGCAGCAGTAGCAGCAACAACAGCTCCAGCATGCTCCAGCAGCTCAACAGGCCCCTGAAAAGGTTCGCGCTAGACACCTCTCACAGTTTTTGCAGTTGACATGCCTTCATGCTTAACATCCCTGTAGTTGGAGTGTGGTTGGAGTTTAAAGGAGATTTAGAAGCGGGCCCCCCATGGAATTGCGATGCGTGCACCATTTTGGGAAAAGACGTTTTGGAAACCAACCAATATTGCAAGGATGGGCTGTGTTTAACCCAAGTCTCGCCTTATTCCTCTCCAGGGCATGTGCCACCATGTTGGCCGGGACCCCTTTGCTCTTGGCCAAAGTGTGGAACCTGTTCTGCTTGTAGTCGTTAAGGTTGAGATAGTCGTTGTAGAAGCCCTGACCCGAAAAAACGATGGAATTTGGGGGAATCACCAACATGCGCAGTACATATGTGAAATAGGGAGACCTCTTAAAAACCCCTGGGAACATGGACAATAGACTAAAACCCATTGGCTAGCGGGTGTCTCCCTATAAAAATGCACACCCATATGCTGCAAGAGTTTCGTACAAGAGAATCTTTGCCCCAACCTTCAAGGTCTCAACCCACATCTCATCAGGCTTGCGGCGTGGCATGGCAAACTCCGGGAGCCGGCCCCACTGTCAGAAAAAGGCCGCTGCAGGTGGGTACAAAACAACTCCCAGGACAAAAGGTACCAGTAGGCAATCCCCAAGACAATTGCACATGCTTTATCATGGAGGTCTATTTCCCAAAGCCCAACTGGGCTCAATCAAGCTAAACCTTTGATAGGCAACCGGATCCACTTACATGCTTGACAGCTCCCTCATTAATGAAGCCAGCTCCACCATCAGATTCACGTCTGGCACCAAATAGATCTTTGTGCAGCTGATCTTCAAAAGTTGCCAGCTGCTGCTTTTTGATTGCACGCTGCATGGCAAGTGCATCGCCCCTAAAAAAAAAAATCAGGCTCAGGCCTGAATAGGTTGCCAACTGTGGAACAGGTGACAGGTTGAAGTGTCCAACTGGAATGTTCCACCACCCAAAAGAACATATATGTGAAGAGATGGGAAAAGGGGCATGTATTGCCACCAGGTAGGTGGACGGATCCATGACTTAAATGGCTGCAGAAACAGTGGGAAATGATCATCGATGAGGTCGGGACCATAAGAAACAAATGGGGCCAAAGGATCACGGATGTTAACTATATGTTGACGTTCCTTTTGAGGTCCGGGACCTCAAAAAGTACATGGTTCAAGCATTGCCGAGTGTGTACTTTTCAGGTCCTGTTTCCTCAGCAATTCCGAGGACCCTACTTTTTCGGGTCCTGGACCGACAGGGTTGTTCAAAAAGCAACCGTAACTGCCCACCTATGTCCGTCCACCATGACACGCCGCGTTTACATCAGCAGGTTTTTCCTTCTCCGAATGGCACGGACTCACGCAAACGCGCTTGCCACCGAGATCGCGCAAAACCGCATGGCACAGCGACATCACCTTTCGAAAGCATTGGTTGTTAGTCTAATAAAGACTAAGTGTTCAAATCGAGGTTTTTGTAGGGGAAAAGGAAGGCGATCTGGAGGTTTATTGAAAGTGTTACGAGTTTATAGAGAATTTTATATTTAAAAAAAACATGGATGATTTTTTGTTTTGAAGCTCTTCCCAGGTGACCCTATTTTGGACCCCCCCGATTTCAGGGACCACTTACTTAAAACAAATGCGACCGAGTTTCTCTTCTTAGGGGGGGGCGTGTTTTTTTAATAGGTGGATGGGATTACTGTGATAATAAAATGTTTTTGTATGGAAGTCTTCTGGCCCAGCATGGTGCAGGGAGCTATGAAGCATTTTGGGATAGCCATTTCTTCTCTGATCTCACTCTTAGAAACAGTCAAAAAATGCTTTGGCTTTGCCAGGCATGAAGCAAACTGATTGAAGTAAAGTTCTGAGCCCTGAAAACAGCAAACCTGGGTCGGAGAAAGCGAAAGCTAAAGGGAGGCAACAACTATGGACCTGACCTCACGATTCTGGGAATCGATTCTCATGAGGAGAAGTGACCGTTGTGATCTTATGGCCACGGGCAAACCAATCTCCGTGACCTCTTTGGATTGTGGATCATGGCTGAAGCAGCTTGATGTGACTGAACTTCATAGATTTGGCCAGCGACGACCAAATCAAGAGCCTGGGCTGTTGTAAGGAAAAAAACCTGACCAGACCAAGCATTGCTGACCAATGAAGAACTTTGTGGGCCGTGGGCGTCATCTTGCACTCCCGCAGGGCCCCCCTCCAAAGGGAACCACCTTTGCTTGAAGCTTCAAAGGTAAGCTATCAAAGAAGTCCAAATGGCGCAAGAACCTAGCACAAAAAGTCTGATAAATCGATCAAACACGGCACCAAACCGCCACGTGGTGACTGGCTCGCTTGTGGCCACTGGAAGAGATAGACTCAGCAGCCTCACAACAGGAGGGCCCTGTCAACAAATCCTTGGTCCTAGAACCCGTCTGCCATGCATCAAATTTGACTCGCCTTTTGCGCGTGGCCACACAAAAAAACTATGCTGAACACACTCCAAGCGGCGCACCCACATTGCCAAATACAATACATTGTGTTGTAAGAAGGCTCTTTCATCGCACTCCCGCAGCCGCCAATCTGACGCACGGTAGGCATCATCAGGCAACACCATGGCACAATCTGGTCCCAAATCAAGGCCCTTCAGTCTTTTGGCATGGACATCGGCCTGTGTAGCGTGTTCCAGTGTTGGTTCCCTCAAACTCGACACCATGCATTCGTGCATGTTCATCATTGACCAAAAGGTGGCTCGTCTCAAGCTGGAACTGTTTTCCAAAAGAACCGAATTTGCAGGAAAAATGATGGTCGAACCAAACATCCTTCGACATTCATAAACACAGAGCAGGAAAGAAACAACGCCAATCATCGGCGTTTTCTACGGGCTTCTCATGACCAAAAGCAGGTGACATGCGAACTAGTCTATCGGTCTATCGGTCTGGGCAAACATGTTGGGTGACATGTGGACGTATCTATGGGAGTCGTTCTAAACCCCTGTCCTTCTAAACCCCTGGCATAGGATTAGGACCAAAAAATTAACCGCCGCAGTAGTATTAGTGGTAATCACTCCAGATCAAAACTTCTTGTGGAGGTAGGTTTAGTAGCAGTAGTTGTTGT
>CAXAMN010024084.1:276322-343583 GCA_963970005.1 Durusdinium trenchii | reverse complement strand
GTAGTAGTAGTAGTAGGAGGTAGTAGTAGTCATCGTCGTCGTCCTCGTAGAAGTAGTTCCACGTCAAGCCACCACCTTCCTCTTTTGAGTGTTTTTCCTTCAACAGATCCTAGTACCAATAGTAGTAGTAGCAGTAGTAGTAGTAGTAGTAGTAATAGTAGTAGTAGTAGTGGTAGTGGTAGTGGTAGTGGTAGAGTAGTAGCAGGAGGAGTAGCAGTAGTAGTAGTAGGAGTAGCAGTAGCAGTAGCAGTAGCAGTAGCAGTAGGAGTAGTAGTAGTAGTAGTCGTCGTTGTCGTCGTCGTCCTCGTCCTCGTCCTCGTCCTCGTCGTGGTCGTCGCCGTCGTAGTACTAGTAGATATAGATGATATATAATCGATATATATATATATATTAATATACATAAACCCTTGCGCTCCCCCTTGCGCCTTCTTGCGCCTATCAGGTAAAACCACCAAAAAACTGATCAATCTTTCTGACATGTCCTCTCTAAAGCCTGTCTCTATACCAGAGGTTTCGATCGGCTCCCATATAAACCTGCAAGCAACAGAACTGACCTGCCACGCGGCCACACGCCACACACCTGCTCTCCTCCTCAATTCGTCGACGCTTACTGAGGAAGGCTCCTGGCCAGGTTCCGGAAGGCTCAGGGTTCGGATCTCCGCACTCCCAGTCTAGTCGTGTGGTGATGATCATCCAATGACCATCACAGTTTGTCCAGATCGAACGACATGAACGAAGTGCCCTGAACGAAGTGCCCCGGGAACCACCTGGTTTTTCTCAAAGCAAAGGACATGTAGATGAAGATGACCAATTCACTCCTTGGACCTTAAGGGGTGCAGCTGCATGGCAGTTTGGGGAGTCTCCACAGATCCATTCGGATCCCTGAAAATATCCATTCATGACCTTGTCCAATCAAGCCTATCAGCCTATCATCTGTGACTGCTTCAAAGCTTCAAATGCATGAAACAGATCCAGTCATGGATTCACTTCCAAATCAGAGAATCCCTCATTTACATCCCTCTTCTCCCCGGTGCGGCGCTCCGCACCTGGTCCAGGGATCATCGAGTTCCGGGCTGCCCTGGGCGCTGGACTGGAGCAGGTTCGAGCTTTGATCTCGGACATCATCAGTCTAACAGTCTGATGCACTTCACATACTGCGATGCATCACTGATGCGCACTACAAAGCACTAACTATCACTAGAATTCCATCAGATTCCTGAATCCAGAATCCTGTCATCCTGAAGCTTCTCTGGCTCGAGTGAGAACTCATCAGCTCAGGGTTTTCTTCCGCCGGCCCGGCTCAAGGGAGTGGAACTTGTTCCATCATGTTTCATCCTTCTCAAGTCCAAAAAATGGATGGAATGATGATGATTTGGATGCAAACCTTCTCAAGTGGATGATTTGGATGGATGGAAAAATGGGCCCACTGGGCAAAAAGATGCAAAAAAGATTAAAAAAAAAAAAAAAAACACAAGCTTTACCAGGGAGAATCCATCGCAAATGGTTCTTTGGAATTCTCTCATGTAGGCTGTAGACCAGGTTATAACAAAAAAACTATATGTGTTTTTACAATATATACTTAATAACATAATACACTATAACGTTGTACCATATATATATATTACAATTAACTTGTATAAATATATATATATATACTTATATTATACATGATAATCTTCTAACCTTCCCTTTCCCCCACGCCACCGCCCATCTGCCCCCCTCTGCTGCCCCGGACGTCACGGGGCGATGCACCGCGTGGGCGCCCTGATGTTGAAAGCGCACCGCACCCAACCTCGGCGCTGAGTTGTCGCCTTTCTTTTTGGCTCCTTCCGGTAGAACAGTGCAACTAGATGGATGCCCATGTTCAAAACCAGCCAAGTTCGACATGACATGTTTGCACAGTTGGAAGATCTGGGTCTTTCTCGGATCCCCTTCGAATCGACCGCCGCCGAGGCGAATGCTCCGACGCTCCGCTCCCGAGCTCCCCGGACGTCTGTGAGGCCTCGGGCACAGCCGCCTGGGTGGGAAGGCGTAGGTTTTGAGCTGGGCTCCAGACCTGCTTTGGGGCTCGTCTTACTATGGTCCAAAGCCGGAGCTCTGAGTTGAGTGTCACATTAAGGCTGTTGCTGAAGTTGGTTCTGACTACGCCAAGCGAACTTGAATGCTTAGGACATTGTAGGACCAACCATGACGAATCATGAGAAGCACGGTCACCCTTCCCTTTGTAGCTCCTGGTGAAATATGTATTGCTTGGGTCTATCCTAATACCTGTAACAGTGGATGATGATGGTTAGGTACCAGGCCTTGTTCAAAAATAGCGATTTGCTTGTTTACGGGTCCTGTTACAGGTATTGCCACGGACGTCGACCCAATGTATTGCCTCTTTTCATCATCGGGTGATTAGAGATCGCCAAACATCGTCCGGACACGGGAACCTCGATCTATAGTAAGAACCTCTGGGCTGGGACACCGGGTCATTGCTATGTGTTTGTTGTCACCTCCCCTTGTCTTAACAAACCCACCTACCACTCCACCTACCATATCCTATACCATTTTTTTAGCGGCCCTCCCCTGGTCACCTTCACGTCCAATCTAGGCGAGAGCCCACATCACAGCGGAACTCACAAGCATCTCATCTTATTTGGGATGACCGTGGATAACCTCTTTGAGGTCTTCTTCATTGGAAGATCTGGAAAGAAGCTATTTTCTACGCTCCCACAGAGGCGGGACTTGAAGTCGCTGCCTTCTGCCTTTTCCTCCGCTGTTCCGCCCTGGCGGGTCCTCCGCTGCCTGTCCTCCGCTGTGTGATCTGTTTCTCCTGGCCTCCAGCCCCACGGGGTCCAAGTCCTCCGCTTCATCACTGGAGGAATCGCTACTGCTCTCGCTGCTGCTGGAGCTGGCGGAGACCGAGACGGTCAGACCGGATGCGTTCACCCGGTATAGTCTGCACAGTCAGGTTGTGTGAGGCCAGCATTCAAAGAACCTATTATGGTTGATTTGTGTTTTTGCATGTGTTTGCATGTTTTTTGTCAAGCTCTGGTTCATTGCGGTTGATAACCTTTTGTCTTCTTGTATTCAAGCATGGTAGTACGTATGCACATGATGGTTTAGAGCAGTCGCAAAAAAAAACAAAAATAATAGGTCCTGCAATGTCCTGCATGAAAGCGGCAGGATCTCAACCTTTGATTGACAGCTGTTTATATCCAGCATTGAAACCAGGACCTGTCAGCACCTCTGCCCCACCGGTGAAATCATTCACCGTGGCCCGTCTTGAAAACAGTATCGATGTTTTGTCGATTCATATCGATTCTACAATTTCGGAATGTTCTTTTTAGGGGGGGTGCTCTCTGAAGGGCGGGAGCGTGGACGTAAAGGTAGGTCGGAGAAGAGGTTACCAAGTGACCAAGTGGCTGGGGAATCAACCCAAAGCACCTGAAAGCGCAAACAGAAACCTTAACTATCCCAAACACTCCCAAAAACAGCACGAAATCCTTCGTGGCCCTTTCCGATTCGACGGTTCATCAGAAATCCGACCGCGATTCGGCAGCTCGCAGTGGCCACGACTCGTGCCTGGCATCCGACAGCCGTTCTCCTGCAGGGCGTTCATGCCTGGAAGCAGCACCAGCGGCCAGCGGGGTTCAGAGAAATGGCCGATCGGGAGTCCCATCATGCACTCACTTCCAGTGTCAACTCCTTTAAATGCTTTGCGGTTTAACGCGAATGATATTGAAATGGCATGAAATGGCTCAATTTGGAGATGAGATTGTTGATTCCTCATCCTTTGATTCTCGTTAAACCATATCCATCCTGGCGGAACCCTCTACTGTTCCGTCTGTTCATCTCACTCGGTCCGGAGCGATCGACGATCGGTGCCGCGTCTTCCGGACCGTTCCCGTCGTCGTTTCCGGTTTCTTCGCCGCGCGTCGTCTTTCTCCCGGGGTGTTGGTGCTTCAGCTCGAACGGTGTTCCTCGGGTTCGGTGCATCTGGCGGTTCCACGTTCACTTTCATGTTCCTTCCCCCAACGACGAACATGCACCATGAGCGTACAGACAGCGCCTTCATACATCGACCCAACATAGCTGACTGCCCCCGAAACCCCTACCCAACCTCATCTTGAAGTTGTCTCTCTTGTTCAACTCCATCGCCCTTTCATATAAGGGCGAATATCTCCTGGAGACGAATGCATGGCCGACACAAACAAAACAGTGCCCTGGGGAGACAACAATTCCCCAAGCTGCTATGATCCTTTGGTGGTAGTTCAAAACCTGACCCCCCAACAGATTCCTATATGTGTCCTGTTGCAACCGTCACCTCCTAATGTGGTCTGATTTGATGTCCACATGGCCCGCATCAGCAGCTCCTCATGTTTCGGAGCCACAGCCATGCAATCTTCTCGCCTCATGTGCAGACATCCCCATCTCATGGGTGGTTACTGATTATAGGATCATATAGGATATATAGGTAGAATGAGTAGAACCTTAAGGTTTGTGGTCTAGTGGATAGTCTCGAAACCCCACAAGAACCTCCAAGTGTCTCACTCTTGCTTTGTAAACGGTTGTGTTGGCACAAACAAAAAGGCCAAAGCAGCACTGAAACAAGTTTGCCCTTCCAAACCCCAGCAATCTTCGAACATCTGCTGCTGGTTCAATGCTGGGTCTGCTCCACTCCGCGACACTCGGGGCTCAGGCGCTCCCGACGGGTCTTGGTCCAAACCTCGGTGCCGCGCGGCATCCCGTGGGACTGGGGTGGGGTGAGTTTCGGGAGGTCGAACAACTATAGTTTCTTTGGAGGATGTGGTTTTTGGAGCCATTTAGGGGTGAAGTGCACCTGCTGCTGGGCAGGATTTTGGTGGAAAGGGTCCTTTGTCCTTTTGGGGGCAGGGGCCAGCAAGAGAGAGAGAGAGAGAGATCGTGCATCCACAAGTTGGAGAGTTGGAGACCCTCTAGGAAGGTTTTTGGTGAAGACATTTGGGACCATTGGAGGGTTCCTATTTTCGACTTCGCGTCTTCCTTTCGATCAGCGAAAGTTTGCCTGTTTACTGGGAGGGTCAAGCTTGGTCAATGCCTTCTAAGGATGAAATTCTGTGTGTGTAATTCCTCCAACTTCGGGATCTTCCCAGTGCACTTTGACTCGCAGCGTGGAATGTGAAATTGGTTCCTGAAGCAAGACTGGCTATGGCTTTCCAAGGGAACCCATGTTCCATGTCCAACTCCTTGTGAGTTAGGGCGTGTACCCACAGCGGTTTGTAAAATATGGCCTATCCCGAGTCATGAGTATAACTATAAGCCACCGGGCATCCAACATCTCCACTACGCCGTCAAGAAGTATCAATTGAGGTCCCTCAACCAATCTCTTGGTGCAAAAACGTCGAAGCAAATTTGGGCCAGCCAACTAGCAGGGAAGAGGTAGGAGCAGGGAAGAGGTAGGCTTTGGTGGTAGTTGGGAGCAAGTTGGCCAAAAGGCTCCGAGAATAGTCCATCATTTTTTCTAGTACACAAACGCTCTTGAAGTATAGTTGGAAATAGATATGTTTTGTTCGTTTGGGTGTTCTTTGCAAAGAACTATTTTACTGTAGAAATAACAACCTTCAATGCAGTTAGCTTGTTCTGCTTATCTTGCCCTTAGTGGGTTGGCTAAAAGGGGTGCTTAGAAGACTATTAAGGGAGGCATTAACTGAGTCTGTCAGAGTTTAACCACTAGTCTGTCTTCTGAATGGCACAACTGATCAAATTCTGACTGAGTCTCCAGGAAGTCAACAAAGTAGTCAACAATGAAGTGCATCTTGAGGAGCTCCATCTCGCTCTTAGTCAAGTGCGCTGCTTTGAGATCACTCAAGCGATCCATGCAAGAGTAGGTCTGCCACTTTAGGGGCATGACCGCTGGATCGTAAGATGGCCTGCAGTGCCAACCAACGACGTGTCTGTTTGAATGCTTGAACCTACTGATTGGCCCAGTCGGATTTTCGTGTCAGCATCGTTTGTTAGTCAAACCGCACGCCGCCATCGTCTGTCACGATTAAACACCACGTGGGTTCCCGGCCAAATGCATGTGCCACTTTTGGAGGGAAGCCTGCATAGTCGAAACAGTTGTCGGTTGGAGGCCTTTGAGGCCTTTGCTTATAGGTTAAAAGGCCTTTGCTATTAGGCTGGAGGTAGGTTGGAGGCCTTTGCTTGTAGGTTGGAGGCCTTTGCTTGTAGATTGGAGGCCTTTGCTATTAGGTTGGACCTTTGCTTGTAGGTTGGAGGCCTTTGCTTGTAGGTTGGAGGCCTTTGCTATTAGGTTTGAGGCCTTTCTCCTTGTAGGTTGGAGGCCCTTGCTTGTAGGTTGGAGGCCATTGCCTTTAGGTTGGAGGCCTTTTGCTTGTAGGTTGGAGGCCTTTGCTATTAGGTTGGAGGCCTTTGCTGGCAGGTTGGAGGCCTTTGCTTGTAGGTTGGAGGCCTTTGCTTGCAGGTTGGAGGCCTTTGCTATTAGGTTTGAGACTTTGCTTGTAGGTTGGAGGCCTTTGCTATTAGGTTTGGTGCCTTTGCTTGTAGGTTGGAGGAATTTGCTATTAGGTTGGAGGCCTTTGCTTGTAGGTTGGAGGCCTAGGTTGGAGGCCTTTGCTTGTAGGTTGGAGGCCTTTGCTTGTAGGTTGAAGGCCTTTGCTATTATCCATTATGACTTGACGTTTTTCACATTGGAAGCTGCAATAAAGCAAAGCCAGCACAGTGTCTGCACAACAACAGGTTGGTGCACAATGTGTGCGCAGTGTCTCTGTTGCGGTTGGTTCAGCTGGCAGTCCTGCCACAACAATTTTTCACGCTCACGTCGAAGCTACGCAAGAGTCTGTCAGCAAGGAAACTCTCACGCTTTCCGCGCCGGTGCAGGCACGTGGCCATAGACAGATAGGCAAGTGTTCATTTTTCTGCTGCCAAAGGGCTTTGGTTCTCCAACGCGTGCTTCTTTGGAGTGCCTGCGCCTACTGTATCATGGGCTTGGCAAGCAAAGCTAAGCATCTTGCCCATTGCTTAGCCAACTGGTTCACGATCCGAAGGATCCAAGAGATGCACAGATTCAGCTAGAAAGCTCCCTGCGCCAAGCATCTTGGTGATGAACACCAATGCATGCCTCGACTTGTCTCTGCCAGGATCCAACTTAAACTCTGTGCAATTATCGAGATTGCAGAAGGCAATGAGCTGCTTTTCTTCTGATCCAAGGGGCGTTTGACAGCGCGTCAAAAACCTCGGACACCATCCGATAGCCCTCACCGATCTGCTGCAGCTTTGTCTTGCTGTCGCAACGAACTAGAACAAGAGCTTTGGCGCACGCTTTGGGGCTGCGACTGCCGTATGTCACGAGCAAATTGTAGAGTGATGAAGTGTCCAACATGCTCAAGGTGGCTGGGACAATGCCATCCGTGGATGCCGGGCAATCCTTCAAGCTTGCCAAGACTTTCCAGCTTTGCTGTGTCGGAGCCAGGGTGAGGTCTTGCAAGCTTCAACCACCATCATCAAGGCTTTGCCGTCTGAAGTCTTTCGGGCCACTTTCACACTTGCCAGGGTTGGAAAGTACAACTCATTCTTATCGTGCTTGGCAACAAACTCGTCCTTAGAGTCAATCTCTGTCAACGCCAAGGCGGCCTTTTCTATCATGTAGCACTGCACAGTGCCAGAAAAGTCCGTCAAGGCCACTCGTGGAAACAATCTCTTCATATCCTTGGTGCAGACCTCACCACACACCGCTACGTTGCACCAGTTGACCTGGAAAACACCGTCAAACTGACAGCCATCCATCTGAGCCAAGATCTGGCATGAAGTTTCAATACCCTGCTCATTGGAATAGTCTTCGTTGGGTTCCCAAGACTTTGTGGCAAACATTCTGGTCGTCTTGCTGGGGTCCTTTTTCCAATCTTGTGTTTGGATCTTCACAGCTTTGGGCGGTTCAGCGCAAGCAAACCAAAAATCATGCGAAGACCGAAGACCGACACACGAAAACTCTGTGTCTGTTCGGCTGCCATTGATGCCGTAGAAGCTGATCGGCTGGCTCTGCTTGTGCCAAGAACTCAACTGCTGATGGCTCTGGTCTTGCGAACTGCCAAAGATTGTGAAAGAAACCTGCATGATTTCATCGTGTCCTGTCCCATCTTCGAGCACCACATCGAATGCAAAACGCTCCTGACCGTTGTCCAACTTGCCCGCAGATCTGACCTCGGAGATTGATGCCACCATGGCCGTTAAGTCAAACGTTGGTCTTCTTTCAAGTCAGCAATCTGCATCACCTCGCGGCAACGATGTTTTCGAAGAAAACGCCACAGTACTGCAATGAAAATCAGGCCAGACTGTGTTTTTGGTTTTGCACACGACGCAAACTGTTCGTGCTTAAAAGATTGGCGTCAAAGAATTGAAAGAAACATGATAATGATCTTGGCTTTGTTGAACACTATTTTGCAACTTATTTGCTTTATGAGTGGGTCTGCTTGCCTGCAGTGTCGGCTGTGGTTGTGCCGGCACGGGTCCAGATGGCTTTATCTCTTCAAATTTCGTCTTCTTCAGATCCACCACGAGTTTCAACCTGTGCACAGGTGTCGCAGCGAGATGAGCACATCTTTGTCAAACAAACTGTTCGTAACACACCCGCGCTTTAACAAAACTTGCTGGCTCATCCAAGAAACGGAGAGTGCACGTATTTCTTTTGCACCTCTGACTTCAGACTGACTTTGCTCATGTTCAAGAGCTTTTTGTCAAGAAACATCTTCTTTCTGTTCTGGATGCTATTCGGGTTTTTCTTGTCGTTCCGCGCCTCTCCCACCACATACAGCGAGCTGTCGTGCGCAGAAGTCAGCACACATCGAAACACTTGGCCGACTTTGCGCTCACCATTCCAAAGGTAGGTGTATTCGTGAACTCGTGGGTAGTGAATGCACACACTCCATTGGCCCATGGCAGCTGAGTGGGTACTCAGCTCATTCAGCGAAACACTAGCCTGCATGGTGGCGACTCACTGCCATCAACGTTCTGAGCAAAATCCTTCCAAAACAAATCCTCATGCCGCTGCGCCACACCGGCATTCGCAAAAACAATTCGTTCTTCGTTCCTTCTCGACGGTGTTTTTGCTCTGCCTCAACAAAAATTGACTCCGCCAGAGGCCTCCGAACCAGAGACCGCAGGAGAAGTCGTCATAGCTGAAGACAAACCTCGAAACAACACAACAACCAGCCAACAACCAAGCAAACAACTGCAAAGTATCATGAGATAGGACTTGTAGAACCTCCAAACCAAAAAAACAGTGGCCACAGTGGTCTCATCATCTATGAGGCTGGGGGCCCTCGCTAGTAGGTTGGAGGCCATCGCGGGGGGCTTCTTTGAAGAAGCATCAGCTATCCTGAGTCATGAGCGTGTTTAGTACCTAATAACTACTACATAACTAGCTTGTGCTATCCGCATCTATCCGTGGCCTGGCCTTTAAAAGACTGATGCAAATCCTTTTGGTCAACTGGCCCTGAGATCCTGCCAATGAGTCAGGCCTCACTCGTCGGCGATGGCTCCAGTGCCAGGAGTCGCACAGGCACGACCTCGTCGCAACGACGTCGCACAATGTATCAACAGGTCTTCAGTCAGGTCTTTTAGGAACCCAGTGCTCAGTAATGAACGAGGAGATCTTGATATTGATTGGAGCCTGTAATCTATCCATTTGTACAAAGTGACCACACCACCAGCTTAGAACCCTGAGTACGCCGATCCAATCAACACTGAAAAAATACAATCATACATAAGTAAGTTGAGAAGCTCGTGGCTGTAATGGCTATTTCTTCGAGCCCTTTCTGAGTACCCAGCTTTATGGTTTGATCTCCTTCTGTCATGTGCTAGGAGTTTCTCCCTAAACCCAATTCCTCCCGAAACTACCAGCACAAACCAGTGGTTGTAGATCAAAGGTGACTCCAGTGTTGATTGCAAGACAACTGGGCGTCGTTGTCCAGTCAGCTCGACTGCGTGCAGTATGGAGCATCTCTGGCTTAGGCACGCCTTGCGGCAGTGGTGTTCGCCGATTATTGCCGTCATCACTGCCTTCTTCGTCTAATACTGCCTTTAACAAGTTCTTGACAAACAAGGTTTATCAGGTAAATTTATCTGAATGAAACCAATTTTTTTACATATTGGCATATACGGACTGTTATGCAAAATTATGTTGATCAAAAAAAATGTAGAACTCCTACCTCTTCCTACCTTCCCTGCTAATCGTCCCGTCTGACAAATGGGTGTGTAATGCGTAGACTCTGACCTCCCAGTCCGACCTCGAAGAAGAAAAACGATCAGTCTACCCAGCCAGGGCCAAGGGGTCTCCCCAGGGCCAAGGGGTCTCCCTCCTGCGATCGGATTCTCCAAGGCTCCAAGTCAAAGTTATCGGGTCCGCAGTAATTCTGAGTCACGGCCACCGTGTCCTGGACGAGGACAGAATAAAACATAGGAAAAACCAGGCGGCTAGAGCGGCGAGCGGGTGACCGGACACGGGAGGCGACAAGAGTTCACCGAGGGTCTTTTGGGAGCTGGGTGGTCTTTGGATGTTTCGCTTTGGTGAATGCTGACGAATCTGATGACATCTGATGACAATCTGGATAAACCAACATGCAATTTTGCCTCTCGAGGTTGTGACAAACTCTATGTTTTTTGTCCCATCAACTGGACTAATCGGATCATGCGATCATATCGCCCCAATCTTTCAATTCCGTGGGCCTCAAACCGAGCCGTTTGTCGCCGCAAACGTCAAGTGATTTGGACATCCGGCTCGCCACACTCCAAACACCAAAAGATACCAAACAGTTTTTCCAACATGGATTAACAGTGATACCAACCGTGTTCCAAAAGTTTTCCTAAAGAAGACGCTTGGCTTTTACTAAAACACCTTTTGACCCAGAAAGTCTCACGCGTTCATCTCGAAGTCTCCCTGATGGAGAAAACACGCTGGATGCCTCGAGGTTCAGAACTCCGTGCCACCAATCTCCTGGGACGAAGATCACCTGAAGCCAGGTGAGGAGGTGTTTTTCAGCACTGGAGGGCTGACATGGGCTGACTGGCAACTGGATGACTGGGGTAGGTGATGACATGAGTAAAGAAGTCAGGGAAATGGAAGGGACATGAATGGGCTCTTGAAGAAGGTTGTGAAGTTGTGAATTCAAGAGACTAAGAGTCTGCAATAAGTAATAAGTGAATGTATCCTAGTGGGGATGTCTTGTTGGAGGTCATTCCTTCATTCGTGTCCAATCACACCAGTCAGTTGGTAGGAGTACAACAACCCGAGTGGATGTTTGGTGCTTAATGTCTAGGACTTGAAAGCCATCGACCCTTAAAGGGATCAGGGCTTTTAGCGTGCTTCAGAACGCTTGGACAATCAGCCCACGGATTCAGTTTGTGCTTTCAGTGGATACAATTTAATTGTCACCATATTGTCACCCTATGTGGTGGGGTCACATGGAATTAACATGGCTTAACTGCTTAACTTAACGATTTCTGAATATATATATATGGACTTTTGGGAGCTGCGTCCCATCGAGGCAGAGAAGAAGCAGCGGCTGGTTTCTTCTAATTGCCCATGTTTCATGGGCTGCTTGTGAATTTGGACTTCATCAACTCCGAAACTCTTGCGTTTTTGCGGCCTCACCAGGTTTTTGAAGACCCTCATAGATCTTCAGGTCCGGATAGGCTTGCTTGATCTAAGCGCTCGCGGGGCGTGCGAGCACAGAAAATGCGGCAATCGATGTTCTGCTTTTTGCGAGGGGCCTGAGTGGGTTGTTCATATTTTGTGTATTTTTGTGTCATTTGCCTGAAACTGGGAACAAGAGCTGCAAAACAAGTAATTACAGTAGGTAGAGACATGTAGAGACTTACAGCTACTGGTCTCCCATTCTTCACCATCCCCTGCAATCGTACTGTACTGTAGTGACACCCTGAACAAAGATTATTCCTTATATATATATATATATATATGTATGTCCCTCGGAGCAGTGTGCTTGATAGAACAACCTCATAATCCCCGCACCAATGGTCGCTTGCCAAGGCCAAGACATATGGGCACTCATGTCGGACTTTTTCATCTTGGATGCAAGGATAGGCTCCGAAATCATCTCATCGGAGCACAACACAAAATGCAGACCGATTCCACCCCAGTCTCCACTTTTGGAGAAACCTACAGTACCAGCACCCGCCGTCATAGGTCTCCACCTGCCATTTTGAAGTACCACCCAAACGCGACCCTGGGCCCTCATATGGAGGGTCTGGGGTCGAAATCCATAGGTTTTGAGTGACCAAGGGCTGTTTGGAGCGTCTGGGCAACCAAAGGAGACCTGTAGAGTCGGATGCGAGGTCTTATTTGGATGTCGTTGGAGCCACGGCGAGGAACGGCTCCGTTTTCATCGGGGGGGAACCGACCTATATATCCTCACCCCGGATCATTTATCCTACCAGGAGTCACATGTCGGGTTGGTGTTTAGTCCCAAGTGAGTGGATCATGGGCACCGCTAACCTCCATTAAGCACCCCTTGGTGCCTGCAGGTACCTTTTCAATCGTTGGGCTAGACCACTCCCATCCACTCCCATTGATGAAACACACGTGAAATCCACGTCAGGTGCCACCATTTCTGGCAATGCCATTCCGCTGTACAGCCGGAATCATCCGCGCTTACCATCACGAACAACACGCATCGCGACATTCACGCATGAAGATATTGACGAGAGTCTCGTGGTAAGATGTAGTCGAAGTACATGATGGCCTGTCACGTCACGGTACGCCAAAGAGGCGACGGTGCACCCAGAGGCGACGGAGTTCGGCACCGGCCAGTGCACAGCTTTGCGCCTTCGTTCAAAGTGGTCATGAGAATCTGTTGATGATTCTGTGACTTTCTTCACGTCCTGTCATTCCTGTATCCTCACATCGTCCACCGAAGCTGAGGATATCTGATGAAAGCTCCATCTCAAGCTGATCTTGATATACCTTGATAGCACCCGACTTGACAGGTCTCTAATGCTGAGGGCGACCTGGAAGCAACGAAACACCTGTTGTTGGAGGGTCCTGGTAGAGCATTTCCAGCCACTGGGGGGGATCTTGGGGTGGTCTCCCCTCTCTCCCTGCACCTCGTCATCCTCTCCACTGCGCAGCAAATCCTTCCCTGCAGTGTGCCAGAATGGAGCCACCCGTCTTCTCGTTCGGAAAGGGGACAGGTGTACGTGACTAGTGTATCAGCCCTGGATGAAGTGTGGGCAGTGCATCTGCTCTCTGACAAGGTGCTGCGATCTTGGACACCTCACAAGAGGAAACAAGAGGAAATGTGGGCAGTAGCAACCGAAAGGCAGGATTTTCAGGGTTCTCATATTCTGTGAAAAACGAGTGCAGCCCCTTGGAGTATTCTTTTTCCGCATCGATTCAGAAGCTTCGAGAGGTTGAAAAACCTCAACAGTTCTCCTCGATTCAAAGGTGTCCTCGTTGGGCGAAAGTCCAATCCTACCTTCTCCATTGCCGATGTCATCTTGGGTCTCATCTTGTATGGTTTTTCAGTGCAGAAATCCAATGACACTTTTTATTTTTTTCTCTCACTCACTCGAATCTCGAGCATGTTCTGTGGCAAGCTAGTTTCGCGGATCCAATGACACTTAGTGCAGAAATCCGCTTCGATCCTTGGATCGATCCGTTCGAACGGCCATCGTTCGAACGGCCGACATCCACGATGTCCTATGGGACGGTCTCCGCTGTCTGGGTGGGGTCAAGAGGTGAATGAACGGTAGGTTCTTTGATGTTCTTTAGGATAGAACGATATAGAAAGCAAAGACTCCAACAAATATGCCATATGATGGACGTACTTATGGAATCTTATGGAGCATAACTGGACCATCCCAGCTGGAGATCCCTAAGTCGTGGTCCAGGTATCTGCTGAATCACGACTCACATCTTATCATTGTTTCCCCATGTTTCCCCTTCACTCTCAGGTTCTGACCCTTCACCCGCTTCTTGGTCTCGTGCGGCTCAAACAGAACCTCAGACTCGCAAATCCCGAGACGAGGAGTGAGGAGTACACGGGCAAACCCGGATGCCGGGAGGACCACGATCTTTTGGAAGCTGGCCAACTCCCTCCATAGTGCCATAGACTTGGTAGATAGAACAAAGACTGTAGCTACAGTTAGCACTTGCTGTACACTGTAGATGCAGCAAGCCCCTTCAAAATCCATCCACACTCCCCATCCAGAATCGTCCAACTGGCGTGGCGAGTGCTGCTGATGATCGGAGGATCCTCTATCACCGCATCTGTTCGTCTGTTCACCACCATCTTTGGCCTGTGCCTGTTGGGTCGAATGACCAACAACCCTCCTACATACCCAGAGACCTTGGACTGGCATATCGATCAGCCGGGGTGGTTGATTTCAGGGGTTAATGAAGGCATAATAATACATAATATTCTTCCTGTCCCTATGGAGTGTCTGGGATAAAGTGGATAAAGATGGATAACGTTTACAGCTTGTCTCTGGCTGGAAACAATCCATGGAGCTGTTTTTCACGTGGGAGTTGTCCAACAAAGCTATTCTTTTTGAGCTTGTATCGCCGGCCTTTCGCGACCCTTTCGCGTTTGCAGAAAAACCACAGGTTTTCCTTTCGCGCATTGTGATGAGCTTCACTGAGTTCACAGTGTTTGGGATATCTAAATACCTGTTAGTGCGCTGAGAAGCAGGCTAATTACCCTTTGTCAATTCATACTTGAAACAAATGTTTCAAGGCTTATTTCAAGGCCATGGATGGGCAGATGACCTTCCAGGCAATGCGCCCTCTCGCGGGCCTACCGCCGGCCTTTCGCAGCCCTTTCGCGAAAATCCGTGTTTCTGTTCGGGAAAAAAGATGTGTCATGTATTATGCACATTGTATGTAAGTCTAGGTTGGCACATGTCTTTCGCTGTCCTATCGCCGGCCTTTCGCGGACTGCAGTTTCCCTTTCGCGACATGTGTGTTTTAAGTTTTAACATTTGATCGAAATTCCTTCACTGGCAATAACGGACGGCCCTCACGTGAACACCCATGGAATGCGTCCTGAAGCCACATGTCTTCCCCTTTCTAGCGATACCTTCAACTTCCTGTCAGAAACTCTCCCAAACTTCCTGTCAGCTTATCACCACCCAGCATCACCTAATCTGAATACACTATGAATACATAAATATGACCTGACCTGACCGCATCTGCACACACTCCGCTCCGCTCCCACCCACATCTGACCTTCCCGTCCGACGCCGCGCCCAATCTGGCGTTCCCCGGCCCAGCGCTTCACCCCGTGCGTCACGGCGTTCCAGGCCGCAGTGCCCAGGGGATCCGTGTGGACCTCGGAGCGGGCGGAGAGCGCGGAGAGCACGGAGGTGGTGCGGTGTGGTGTGGACCCTGCGGTGGGGAATCAGTCAGTACGTGTGGTTGCGAGAGGGATGGACATTCGAAGTAGAATGACATGTCCAAAGAGAAATCAACAGTGATCATTGGATGGAATCATAAAACATACAGTTAAGGACATGCCGCTCTAGGTTGCTGAACATCTTTCTTGCATATGCAGCAAATATGTTGCTTGAACAGTACAGAAAACCACGATATCCCACATCACCTCAGAGGATGTCCCACCCTTTGCAACGTGACATAGTTTAGTGGAGTCTAGGCCACGAAACCGGGTTTCAATCATGTCATGTGCTCTCTTCTCTTCCTATTATAGGTGCCACCGGTCCTACTCCAGGTCGTTGAAGCCGGATGGCCCCGGATGACCGGTGTCCCGGTCAGACCTGACACCGGCCGGGCCCGACCGAGACACGGGTCGCTCGGCCGGGTGTCCCGGACGGTGGTGCCCGAGCGCTTGGGGCCGATGCAAAACCAACGGAAGGGCGGCCTCGGAAGGCGGCGAGACCGTGGTCGACACGGTGCGGTGGTCGTTTTTGCTGCATGCAAGTGGGCTGGTGCGTTCGTTAGAGGAAGCACAGAGGAGGAGCAGGTCACACGAAAAGGCCACAGCAAGCGAATAAACCCAAGAAATGCTTCATTCTATAGGTAGCGGATTCCAGCATTCAATCAAGGGGCTGGGCTGGAAAAGAACTGTTCACGGAACCCCTGATCCCCTACCTTGCGATGGATCACTACTTGACTAATTCATTCGAGGCACAGTAAATTCGTGTAAATTCCACGACTCAGGTGATCCCAGGTGATCCCAGGTGATCCCAGCTGTGGTAAAATCGTGGTAAAATCCATCATTGGAGTCAGACTGGACAGTTCTTCTTGGCCTGGACTGGCCGTCCGGAAGCCATGAGACTCTCTCTAGCCACTTGGAGTGGTAGCAGGCCCCAGACCGTAGCTGTAGTGGGCCCCTCCCATTCTTTTTTCGGACCCGAATCTGACCCGAAGAATCCAACCGGAGTTGATGAACAATAGGGCCGTGACTTTCCATGAATTCCACCACCAGAACTGAGGTGTGTCTGCGGGAAAGGGATTGTTGGGGGAGAAGCACCCCCGAAACCACCTCCAGCAGCCAAATCAACCAACACATAAAATATTGGAAAACCCATCAGACAGTTCAACCAACTGGACGGCACCGTCGCAGACGGCCGCGGTTCTGCCCCGGTTCTCACAGTTCTACACTTCTACCACTCGTTTGACTGGGACTGTTGAGATCATGCTCAGTCATAATTCATCATCATTCATATCGTTCATGGGTCAATTCATGTTAAGCATTTTGCCCCCAGAGGATCATCAACCAAACTCACTCAGTCTGGAGATATCCTCAGCGTCATCCTGTTCAGGTCCTACCTATCTAATTACGACATACTCAGAAAAGAAACGATCTCTGTTGCTGGTTGGGTTCATCAACCCATGAGGATGAACTGAGAGGTTCCGGCCACCCACGAGGACGGTCATAAGGTGATGCTGTGGTCGCGAATTGGATCGGCCGATGCACCGGACCCCGATGCGTGTGTACCGCACCGCACGGACCCACGACATGAAACAACTGGACTGAAGGCATTTGGTGACCCGAAAGCCTAAACCCTCGCATCCATCCCCATCCCCATCCCCATCCTTGCGCCTGGCATCGGTGTTGACCAAGGAGAACCAGTCGTGCGGGAAGAGATCCGGCACCTTAAAAGAACTCCGGTGTTAACCGTCCGCGGGTGTCATAGGGTGTGTAGTGGGCTGTCGGTGTTTCACAGTCTGTTCAGCGCGGCTTAACGTCCATGAGAGGGAATAAACACATCATGCGTGAGCCGTTACCCGCTGGCTGCTTGTTTCAAGCAACATGTTGTGAAAAGTGTCTCCAGTCTCCAACCCCCACCAGAAAAAGCACATCCATACCACACAGATCCACACAGTGTGGATGGAACAACAAAATATTCATCCTCCTTCACCACCCTTCACCCATCATATGTCATCGCATGTCACTTTGCAAACCTGAGAAAGTGTTGGAAAGTCTGGATTCTCCGACTCAGGTCTTCTTGGTCGCCATGCAGGCCATGCACTCAAGGTTGCTTCCAACACTCGTTTTCTGCACCACGCCTGGTAGTCGTCCATCAATGGCCTCCAAGGGCGATTCGGAGCGACAGCTGGGGAGATCATGTCTGGGAGTTCGTTGTGAAGGAAGCTGTTCGGATGCTCCCTTCAAAAGATGAGCATTCAAAGGGAGAAGACGTTGAAGAAGTGGAAGGCACAAGCAACTAATTCAGAAGAGGAAAACCAAAGAAGTTTGTTCATTCAAATCCGTCCAGGAACCTCATAGGAGCCTCCTCCCAAACCTGAAATTCTGGAATCAGCTGTGTGTTTGCTTGGAGCGGGTCCCTGATTGTGCAATGCCCCTTCCTGAAAACCCATGTGACTCCACTTCCACCTGATGTGCGCGTTGTCGTCCATGTCGGTCTCAAAGAGGTACAGCGGATTGTCGTCCTCGGACCAACCGAGGCCACGCGATGAGACGCACGGCCCTGATAGGGTCGACCGATCTACGTGGTCGACAGATCTACGTGGTCGACAGAACGGGCTTTTTTCGTGAAGAAGCCAACACCGGGAAGCACCTGACGATGGAGACGGCTGTGTGACGGCTGCGTTTTTTTTTTCTCAAGCTCCCAAGGCTGGGGCGCGCTGATGTCTCACATAGTCTGCAAAGTACTTGAACCTCAGCCACGGCCACGTGCGCATCAGGCGTTCCACCCGTCAGTCCAGCACACCGAGATGTCATGACAAGTGTTCACCTGGATGTTGGGATACGTGGCATTTACCGGGGAGGTATTCCCCAACACCATCCTGCTCATAGATTCAGATTCAAATGCACACCCACCAAATGTTGAGAGCTACGAACCTCAACCCATTGTGTGTAGCATTGTTCTTGACCCACTCAAACCTCTCCTCCAAATCACAAGTCGTCAGTCAGACTGACAAATGTCTGACAGTCTGGCATGAGTCAGTCACTTTCTTCTGATCAAATTCGGGAAATGATCCACCAGGGAGCTTCATCCGCAGCTTCTTTCCATTGTCATCCTTGGCGACCTGCAGATTCGAAGGCACCTTAGGGGTGGTCCTGATCATGCAAAGCCTCTTGCTGATGATCACCTCATAGGTGATCATCCACTTCGCAACATCTATCAGTGTTGGGCCTTTGAAAGGTCTTGAGTCTTGAATCCTTTGTTCATCCCAAAGTTCTTGACCGTAACAATCACGCATTGGTTTGGACCGTCAGTGACGTTGTCAGTGACGCTGCGGGAGCCTTGAAAGGCACGTGCCGGAAGCGCTCGTCCAAGGCGTCCTCGGCGGAGGGGAGCACAGACCGCAATGGGCTGTGGGGCCCAAGAGTAGTGGAAGCTCTCTTTATCATCTCCCGACTAGAAGGTTATGTATGCCATATATGCAATACTATTAAACCATGCATGACTTGTGTGTCTATCTTCAAATAAAGAAGCAACATGAAAATGCTTAGCCACGAAGGGTCCAGAATCAATCCCTAAATGGCTCCTATACGGGAGATCCTAAAACCATCCGATTTGATAGTCCTGGCCACCTATGAAGACCAAAAAATAACTACTACACAACGACCGTGTAGCCCTGTTCAAGACTTGTGTTTGGCTTAGATATGCTTGTGTATCTGATACATATAGATCGATTGGGTCATCCCCCAGTCGTCTTCCGGTCATCTCCGGTCAAACAAAACGGTCACGTCAGACGTCCCGGTTTCGCCAAGTGGCAATGGACCACCGACTCATCGCCGGCCAATGGGAACAGCACTCCTCGTGTCGGCGCGCGTCTTGGAACCGCGTCCCGGGCGGTTCTGAGGCATTTTTGAAGGACAAGGATTGGACAATTATTGGACATAGTTGACAATGTTGACATGTTTAAGCTGCTATGAAAGTTTAAAAAAAACAAACTGTTGACGTATGTCGACGTGTTATAGCAGCAGCTTGACATGTTTAACACCTTTTTTTGTCGGTTTCTTTCCAGCTGCTTAAGGCTCCGTCTTGAGATTCGTGGCTGCATGTGGAAGCATCAAACCTGCCTGCGCTGATCGTTTCACCACACTTTTCCAGGGTTCAACGGTTGAGCCTTCCACCACTCGGTTTTCCTAGAACTTCATCGCAGGCACCAACGACTGCCTGACTGCAGACTGACCTTGTCGTCGAAGGTGTTCGGTCGACCGAGTCGACCGAGCCTTGGCCCATGACTTTCACCCTTCAACCCCCGCTCGGATCCCGACTTGCCGTGCTCAGACCATCTGTTCAATAATGTTCAATACCGGTGAGGGTAGCAACTCCACACAGCTGGCTTTAGGGCCCCTTTGCAAGCTTTCCGACAGGTCCTCCACGATGACCGGCCACGCTTGGCTGGAGAACTGCTGGAAGAACTGCTCAGGCGTAATGTCGCTCGCCTACAAATGGTAGGATTGGATCAGAGGCCCCAACAAATGATGAACCTAATTGGAGGGGATCTGGGAATCTGCTAGATATGTTCACATGTTCTACGCAAGTCCTCGTTGTGATCACGTGGTAGCATCAAACAATGCCCACATCCACGGTCTCACGTAGGCGCAAGCAGGGCAATAGACGCAGCAGTAGACAGTGATCGCGCCTTGACCCTTGGAATCGGCACGGTCTGTTCATCATAGACGATGGGCCGTTCCAAGACCTCTTCCTGGAGTGTCACCAAGCTGACATGAAATACAGCTGAACACTAAAACACATATTGTATGCCTCTTTTCTTGCGGATGATTGATGACAAAGACTTTTGGTCGTTGGTCCCTCAACTCCAGGCGAATGATTAAAAAGGAAGGCTCCGCCAAAACTCGCTGCAATCCTGTGATCATGTCATCAACCTTAAAAGATTCTACATGTCAACCTAAGCAATCCTGATGATCGATCCATCGCTTCTGATCGGTCAAAGCCTTCGCAAAGTACCCGAACTTGTCCCACTCGTGCGGCTTGATGTCGCTGCGCTTGCCCTGATCCGTCGCGAACGGGCAGATGGGATTCCCCTCTCAATCGGGTGGCCAAGAGTCAACCGAGCCATGACTTTGTCAATGGCACCGGCAAAGCACAGCGTTTAGTTGATCAACAAAAGGCACTGGGGCAGTCCTTAGCTTTCTGAATGTTGGATACAGCTCTGCCACAATAGCATAGCGATATGCACTTGGATTTGCTCGGGTCTCTTTGGTGGGACCCCTAAATCCTAGAGCATTGGTCTCTAAGGTCTACTTGCCCCTTCCTTTTTGTTATGGGACTCCCCGGCAACATATAATAACGTCTCCCACTGATCCGCATGTTTTTTTCAATAGTCAATAGTCCTCCAAAGCATCTAAAGCATTGGCAGCATGTGCTGCTGGGCCCCTGGGCCCTTCTGGGAGCTGCGGCGATTGAATCGTTGTAGCCAAATCAGCCAAAGCCTTTTCGACTGTCTTAAGGCGATCTTGCCATCGTGAGAAACTTCTTCGCCGTCATTTTTCTTTGGAGCCAAGGGTCCGTTTTTGGAGCTCCAAAGCCTGATGATCTTCAAAGCCTTTCCCCAAAATTGATCCATACTGTTCTTTGTAAAGCTTCTTGGCCTCAAACTCTCGCTGGACGGTCCCATATCTTTTGGCGAGTTGAAGTGCTGAGAGGCGGACGGTGATGAGAAGCACGTGGAAAAAAAAACAAAAAAAGAATCAAAAAGAGAGTGCTCTCAGTGCAGGGACTCCTGCATGAAGCATGGCATTTTGGACTTCGACAATTGCATCCCTTGTTTTATCATTCACCTGCAACAAATATATACTTGTTCATCAGGTGTTTGCCATCTTGGTCACACGCGCGGACATGGACATAGAGAAGGGCATCTTTGTGCTGCTGCAGGGCCTCTTGTGCAGTTGTACAGGCCTTCTGGAAACTGCGCTCTTGTGCGAAATGTGCCAGTTCTTCACACACAACTACCCGCACGTCGTGTGCCTGTAAAAGTTTTGGTCCGTCAGGTTATGACATCTAGCACACTCACAAGCCATGCTCTTGACGCCCTACCGATCTTGGTAGTTGATGTACTTAGTGTCACTTTGCCATTCTTGTCAAGCACTATGGCCTGATGCTTATCGAAGAAGGTTTGTGCATTCAAATCAAGGCAAATGCGAGCCGTATCATGGAGGTCTCGCACTTGCACAAAAACATATGTTGCTTTGCCTACCAGATTCATCTGCTCCTTCAATGTAGTCTTTTCCACATCATTTTTCGTTGGACAACATCCACATCTGTCACGAGAACAGGAACCAGGTCGGAGTTCTGCACCCCGGTGGTAGCATATTTGGGTTGTGTAATCCATGGAGTCACCAAACCGGTCGAGATTGCCGATGTATTCTGAAAGGTCTGGCCAAGAACACTTATAACTTATAACTTATATGTCACATCTATATGTAAATCTATTGCATCAATTAAAATTATTGTCTCTGCGTTTCCCCATTTCTTCCAACTATGACGAATAGGCTTTCTGGCTTTCACGCTAAAGGAACGTCCAGATTTAATGCATGAATATGAAGTCGTTGCCTGGACAATGTGCATAAGAGCCATCATAGACTGCACTAAAAGAATTTAAGACCTGCTTTCAACACATTCGTCCTGCCATGGAAATCCATATGGCTCATTTCAACTAATCGCAAGTATGGGTTTCGACATGTGTCGGCGGCGTGGGCGGGGGGGGTCCTTGACCTCAAAACCAGCAACCGAAATCCCCGACACATCAGGGAGATGTCCGATCATCACACATCAATACCATTGCGCTGCCGAGCCCTGATATTCTTTGAGCACACAGGTGCCACATGCCAGTGCTTAAGACGTGGCATCGCCATGCATCACCCACAGTGACCACCGGTTGTTTCAAGCAGCGTTACAAAAATCTACTGTCATAGATGACACCTCTAGTTTTTGAAAAGGTGATTGCAACGGCAGGCTCACCCTGAATGGTGCCCAGTTTGAAGGACCCGCCGAACAGCTGATCGTTCCTCCCAGTTTACACCTGCCCCAAAATCCAACTGGTCGCCTCAAACTGGTCACCCCACACCTCCCGGCCTTCTTACAGCGTCGGACCTCGGTGGCCGTCCTCCGGTGTTGGAACTTCACCTGTGCCCACGGGTTGCACGCAGTCAGCGCTCGCGCACACGAGGCATGCCTGCGGCGCTTGGCGCACGCTCGCGGCTTTTCGTGGCTGCCAAAAGTTTTCGATCCCACAGCCAAACTCTGCATGGGTATCAGAGCATCGTCCATTGACAATTCGCAAGCAACAACACGGCGAAAATTGACTTGTGCCGTGTGGCTTTTGTTCCTGACGGAGCTAGAACACGGGACACACCTCACTCACTCAGATCTGCAATGGTGGCCAATGGACTTGCCCTGCAGATCGAGGCCAACAACTGTCCATCAGGCAAGACCAGACGAAGATTTTGAAGGCTAACCTGCAAGTCACTGGCAATGCGCTTGTGAGTCTCCCAGGCCGGGTCCGACGCTTTTCCTCTCAATCGCAATACCTCATGTCCGGCCAAATCACAGCATGTCAGCACCGCTCCATCATCTTCCAGGGCAGCGCGCAATTGCAGAATGTAGTCTTTGCCACAAACAAAAAGGTAGCTACCGGTTGCAAACACGGGAATGTTGCATTGTCCTTCTTCGTTCATTCCGCAAGCAACAGCGCTCCCATCGCTTCGCAGAAGTACTGCATGACAACCTCCTGCAGAAACTTGGGTGTAGCACACTCCCTCCTCCAAAGGTGGAATGTCGCATTGTCCATGATAGTTCGCCCCGCAAGCAACTGCGCTCCCATCACTTCGCAGAAGCACTGAATAAGAAACTCCTGCAGAAACTTGAGTGTAGAACATTCCCTCCTGCAAAGGGGGAATGTCGCATTGTCGGCATTCGTTCATTCCGCAAGCAATGGCTCTCCCGTCACTCCGCAGAAGCACTGAATGACGAGATCCTGCAGAAACTTGGGTGTAGAACACACCCTCTTCCAAAGGTGGAATGTCGCATTGTCCATCTCTGTTCGTTCCGCAAGAAACAGCACTCCCATCACTTCGGAGAAGCATTGAATGAATCGCTCCTGCAGAAACTTGGGTGTAGCGCACACCCTCCTCCAAAGGTGGAATGCTGCATTGTCCATCTCTGTTCGTTCCGCAAGCAACAGCGCTCCCATCACTTCGCAGAAGCACTGAATGATGATCTCCTGCAGAAACTTGGGTGTACCTAATTCCCTCCAAAGGTGGAATGTCGCATTGTTCAGCGAAGTTCGTTCCGCAAGTAACAGCGCTCCCATCACTTCGGAGAAGGACTGTATGGAGATATCCTGCAGAACACATCGTGACAGACTGGAGAGGAGAAATCCCTTAAAACGATTGCAGTTTGGGCCAAAGGCTATGTTTGATGTTGTGTCCTTCGTTCTCCTGGTGTTGTAAGTGATTGGGAACCCAACGACACCTTCCCATACGCCCAACTCAGACCTGCAACGACGTGCGCGACTTGGGACTGGATGCGATCCAAA
Organism: Durusdinium trenchii; assembly: GCA_963970005.1. Lineage (NCBI taxonomy): Eukaryota > Dinophyceae > Suessiales > Symbiodiniaceae > Durusdinium > Durusdinium trenchii. Next base: position 319,588 of record CAXAMN010024084.1, on the reverse strand, counting down.
AGGATCTAAGTCCATTGCGCTTCTATGGTTGTTCCGCAGTAAACCAGTTGGATGCGACAAGGCTACCCATTAACCATGAAGACCAGATAAGACAAGACGGTGGATCAATCCTAAGTGTGTTCATGGAAGAGTTTTTCTGGGTGAATGGATTGGAATCGTGGCAATTCTGCAGGTTCCGTCCCTGCAGCACTGGTTCCGTCACTTTGGAGAAGGAATCAGGAGACATGAGAAGGAATCATAAGGAAACCATTTTTAGTGTGCCACAAGGTGTTCAATCGTTTCTATTTGGGTTGACCAACCTCTCTTGTCCCAGACTCCCCTCCCGATTCGGCGCCGCCGTGGCGCTGCCGCGCTGCCTCAGGTGGAGGTGATCTGGAGGGGGGAGCTCTCCGCGGCCTAAGTCGGAAGGAGAGTGAATTAGCTGGTTCACATAGGATTTGTGAAAGAACTCTGCGCAATTCCGAGAGGAAACTCCAGATTGGGATGGGACAAAAGAACTGGCAATCGTGATCAACAACTCTTTCTTTGTCCTAATCCTCACCTAAAGCCAAACGTCTCGAAGTACATGTGCCCAATGTTTGTTGGAACTTGAAACCATGAAAAGGTGGGGAACGTAAGATTTGGCGCCTTACCTCGGAGTGGAGAGATCAGCTTTTCCAGACCGCTCCTTGAGGGTCTTGTCACCTCTTCTGCTTCGTATGGCTGCCTAACCAATTTAATTCACTATTCCTTTGCCACTCCAAAATATACCATTCGTTCAAGGCATCAAAACCCGGATCTCTGGTGATGTTGAACGGACCCTGAGGCATGGACAGTGGAAGTGATAAGGTCACAAAGCCACGACAATCCCTCCTTTGGAGAGGCCCCTCGACTTTGAGAACGAGGTGGAAGCTTCACCCCTGCATCATCCGGCTTGTTGCAGTGACAAATCGAATCAACCTAATTAACCCTTTACTTGGAGCTTCACCCAACTGGTCGGTTGGTCACCCCGAAACAGCCCAGCCTGTGGGCTGCTGGGCACTGCAGTGGAACTGCCTGCGATGGACTGGGAGGTTTTCTTCGGTGTCAATAATTGCATCAGCATGTGTGGCTGTGGGTTCCTGTTTCTCTTGTGGTGCCAGGGATGGACATCTGACTTCTTCCAGAACCACTTCACCAAGTGGAATCAAGGGTTTGTTGTTCCTCCTGTTGGAATCAGGAAGTATCAATAGCAGGCTATTGCAAGGACCTCTGTTAGTAATTATCATCCAATCGACCGGTTCTCAATCCGCTGCGTATGATCAACAAAGTACCTTGAAGGTTGACCATTCCCTTTCTTGGATGCTTTGTGGCTTCAAAAAGAAACCGGAATTGGTGCGAAGTAAACCGCACCTCAGTCGCTGTAAGGATCGGCCTGAACCTGTTGGTTGTGACCTTGCGACTTGAGAGTGACCTTGTTGAAGGGTCACACGCCTTTATATTGAAAATTGACCGGACGCTGTCCCCGGTCCCCCGGTCCTACACGTTTGATATACATTGAATTCTAAACATGCCTTTGTTTTAATATATACAGCAACTAACTAGATAGTAATGTTAGCAATTGTTTTCACTGATCCTAATCAAAAGTAGAAGCTGGATCGATAGAAAAGAAAGGCAAGGGACGTTGACTCTCTAAGATAAAACTATATTTCTCTATACAATTAAAAAAAAGAAAAATCATAAGGAGCATTTGGCAAAGGCTGGGAGGGTCGACCAAAAAAACACAAATCTAATTCATTCTTTTTGGTCGACCCCCCCTCCAGACTGGGAGCCTATGGAAAAGGTTGGGAGGGTCGACCAATTTATTCTTTGGTCGACCCCTCTCCCAAGAAAGAAACTCCAGCAAATGCAGGAAAGTTGGATATGTTTTACAGTATATTATATATTTTGGTCGACTCTTCTCTGAAGAAAGAAGAGTTGGAGCCTTCAGCCAAGTCTAGTAGAGCAGAGTGAAAAAGACGCTTTTTACTTGTGAAATTAAATGTCACTTTTTTTGAATGTATAACCCCTACTTTATACTGAAGCATGCTGGTATTACAATATATGTTAAGATTGATGCTTTCATCATCAAGGCTGAAGATGAAAAGACTCCAAGGGAGTAGCTTTTACTAAGATTGGAGGTTGGAGAGTAAGCAAGTATGTGGATATTAAATTACCCAATGAATCCTAATGAACTTTACCAAGTTGTAGAAGATCAAATTGCAGAAATACCAGCATCTAAAGATAGATAAATTCAAAATGATGAGTATGACATTGATACTGATGATATTGTTAGTGACATTGAGAAAGTGAACCAGGTAGTGATTAGGAGATCTTTTGCAGGAGCAAACAAAAAGTCATATCTGCCAGAAAATGGTTGATAATGGCTACACAATATTATTTGAATGCACTACCAATAGGTTATCACATTAATTTGAAGTTGATGCCAGAACAATGAACGATAACAAAATTTGTTGTATAATTGTTGGTGATATTTAGATGGAACAAATTAACTATTTAGAATTTGATGTCAGAGCAATTGACCAATTCTATTTCATCGGTTTGAGTATTTATTGCAAAGCCACATAGTTTGGTGAGCAATATGTTTTTGCAACAAGTGATGCCAAACAACTACAACCAGTTCAGGAGCTGACAATATAAAACCTACATAAAACTGAAGCATGCTTGTATTACAGTGTGTTAAGATTGATGCTTTCATCATCAAGGCTGAAGATGAAAAGAATCCAAGGGAGTAGCTTTTACTAATAAGATGGGAGGCTGGATAGTGAGCAAGTATGTGGATATTGAATTACCTAATGAATTTTACCAAGTTGTAGAAAATCAGATTGTAGAAATACTAACATCTAAAGATAGATAAATTCAAAATGATGAGTATGGTATTGATATTGATGGTATTGTTAGTGACATTGAGAAAGTGAACCAGGTAATGATTAGGATATTACTTGTACAAGTAGGATCAAGCAAAAGTCATATCTGCCAGCAAATGGTTGATAATGGCTACACAATACTGTTTGTATGCCTTACTAGTAAGTAGGTTATTAATTACACGAATTTGACGGTGATGCCATACCAATAAACAAGATTGTTGGCATACGTTTTGGAAATTGCCTGTCTATTGTAAGGCCAAATAGTTTGTTGAGCAATATGTTGTTGCCACACGTGATATCAAACAACTAAAATCAGTTCATGAGCTGGCAAATACCAAAGATTATGAAACAATATGCTGATACAATGATTGACAACATGTTGAGCATAAAGTGCTGAACATATATAAAAGATTGAACACAAAAGAGGATAAACAAAAGCTAAACAATATCAAGAACTATACGTTTGTAAATACTCAAGACTCAAAAGTAAACTATTTGAGAAATACTTTAGATATACCAATGACATTGCATCGTCAACATACAACATAGCACATTTGAATAAGACCTAGAAACAATCATATGAATCATATGTTTGGGTTTGAAACACGCTGAAAACCACGTATTTTGGGGGACCTGGTGGCGTCCCACTCTCTTTTGTTTCATGAACAGCCAACATTACACCTTCAGTCTGAGGGTTTTCACCTGGTCATATAGGATTTGTTGGTTTGCTGGAGACCAGAGACCCTCGATCAACAGGGTGATGTCACGCACCGAGTTCTTTTGCGAGCAACTCTGTGATCCGTGCGAATGTCGTCGTGAACGTCGGCTAAATTGGTACCGGAACGCCTCATATGCATCTCATCGTGGGCCAGTGCTGAATCTGCCCTCCCATCCACTGATCGAACTGTTAGTTCCTTTTAAAACCCAGAGACCAACAAATGGTATTTCGATAGTTCTTGGGGACCAAGAAAAACCCGACCTCTGAGGAACATCCCCAGCTCACAAACCAGCAAAGTCAGGTCTCACCCGAGCGCATGGTGAACACAGAAAGCGCATGGTGAACTTGCAAGCACCTCTCTGGCTGATGCTGTGATCAACGAGACAACAATATACAACAATATAATAGAATCAGAATATATAATAGAATAAAAGGACTGCATGGTGAGATTGTCTGGGTGAACCGCAAAAAGTACACTCCTGGAATCATCACGGAAGTGGATGCCATGGCCCCTTGGAGGACCATGTTCTTCTACAAACAGGTGGTTTTCCACTTCCGTGATTATTCAAAGGGGTGTACCATGTCTGGCAAACCCACTGGGTGTCTTGTTGACTACCTCAGCTTCTTGCTTCTTCGCACTGGGGCCCACTCTACAGTGCCGTACCCATTGCTTCTGGCGCATAAGGAGAGCTTCTGGCCGAAATCCTCTTGCTGGGTAAGATTGGCAAGTCATAGCGCCATGTTTGTTCATGTCAGCCGAATCTGAGCATCACATCTGACCATCTCACTCTCCCATCCAGATCTTTTTCTAGCAGTGGATCCCCCAAATTCTGGTCAAAGGAAACATGAACTGAACTACTAAACCTATGGTCCACCAAAGTCAGTGCCCACCTCTACCCCCCACCTCTACCTCTGGCACTGATCTGTTTTTGCAGTTCACCTGTAGATGGGGGAATGATGCGGAATCTGTCACTGATACTATCCAAACACACCAATCTTCGGCTCATACTTCGGCTCTCGCCAGACATCACCGGGCCGCAGCGTTACCGCTCGCTCACTCTGAAATCACTGGCTGCTCGTCCTGGCGGTGAGTGAGTTGCGCGAATGGATACTGCCAAGCGAAATTGAATTGGACAGTATAGGCTCAGTAGGCTACTGTCACGTCTCCAGGCAGTTTTCAGGACATCGCCCTTCTCTTCCACGCAGCGGAGCTGCCGTGCCGCCGAGCCTTCCCCGTTTTTCTTCCCAAGCGCCGCAGGACAGGCTGCCAAGGATGGGACAAACAGACGTCTGAAAAGCGTCCGAAAAATGGTGACACACCGAAACGTCCCGGTCAACAGACCGGGGGAACGTCCCGGTCACCGGTTTCATGTTCTTCGTCTGTCATGTTCGCTCTCAGCTTCGATGTTTGTGTGTGATGGAGCCGACAAGGGCGGCAGCTGAGAAGCGGCAGCAGAGTTTTACACTCTGACTCACGTTCACATGGAAGTGGATGACATCGCCAGAAGACGAAGTGGTATGTAGATGTATGGAAGCAGGGTGGTAGGGGGGGTATTTAACTTTTCATGGTGAACAACCACCAAACCCGTGAACATGAGTCGGAGTGTAAGGGGAGGTGGTCGAAGTTGCAATCTCACATGACATCTGCAGGTCTTCGCCCGCGCCGCGCCGGCTGCGCCATGCACACTCCGCGGGGCCTGGAACGATGTGAGTTGAGAGGTTCACTACAGCTTGTTCGGCTATGCGACTACAGGTTGGTCCCTTGTTTCAAGGTATGGCATGGTGTCTATGGATGCAGAGCTCGAAGAAAATGTGGTCAATCATGTCCAAAAGTAAAATTGTAACTGGATGTGAAATATGAGTTTGATCTCGCACAGAATGATGGTGAACTTGAACCGAATACCTCCTCAAACCACTATTGCAATCGAAGTACAACTTAAAATACTTTTATAGTAGTATAATAGTTGCACGATGTTGCAAGCATTGTCTACTTTCTCCATTGCCACGCAATCCAACCAGAAAAGAACCCAACAATATGTAAACTGACGTCCAAGCAGCGAAGCAGCGCTTGTGCTCGCGTCCAAAGATCCATGATCAGCTGTATGGGTATCCTTCTCGTTTTCCCTTGCCACCTTTGCCACCTTTGCCACCTTTTCCTTTCCTGAGCAGTACAGGCACGGATGGACAAATGCGTCACTCGATGCACAACTGGAGGAATAGGTTGGGCTCGGTGACGCATAGGAAGGATGTCTGCTCCACATGCATACTTGCAAATGACTCGTGCATGGATGCAACAAAAAGATAACAAAAGTATAAAGTATATGTCTGATTCTGTGAAATGTCTAGTCTATACGTTACGCGAATAGATACTGTATCTACATGTACGGCACCGTAGAGCTAGGTCAGGAAGGCGGTGATCGAAATGCCACTTGCATCCAAGGTGCCAACCTCCATGGTGCCAGCCACCATCTTGCCAGCCACCATCGTTCTCCCAAGTGTCATGCTTGTGTTTGCCCTTCCCCTGCGGGTGGAACCCACTGTGTGGTCAGGTCGGGACGGGACCCGGTCCCCGTGAGTCCCATTTGGCCAAAAGGAATTGGACCTGGACTCCTATTTTGGGGAAGCAGTTTGTAAAGAGGAGACGAACAAGTTTGGTGTGCCTGAAGCAGGAGAAAAAAAGGAATCATTTGTGCTGTTCCCCTTGAGCTGAAGCCTTCTTGGAAAGGGTCTGGTCTGCATCGATAGACAGGTTTCGTGTGCCTTCGGGTCTGGTTGTGCATATGTCTATATAAGTGTGCTAAGTCTGCTCAGTGTCAGTGTTTCTCAGTGCGAGCATAGTGAGTGGTGCTGGTTCCGCGCAAGGGATGAATGGCTATGTTCCTTCAAAAGGCAGATCTATCCCATCATGCCTGGTCGCGTTTGCCTTTGCCGCCTTTACCTTTGCCTTGGCCGACCAAGCTCTGAACATGCGGAGAAGGGCACGTGATCTCACAACAAGCTCTGTTCGATCAGCAAGGAGTGTGAGACTGATTGATTTACACCAGACGCAAATACTTGGAGATCACCAGTACCATCCTGTAACCGTAACCACATTGGGATTGGTAAACATGTCACGTGGACATGTAAACAAACCGTTGAAAGAACATGATGGCCTACATGGACCAGGCAAATCTAAGATCTCCTCCAAGAAGCCTTTCCTTCCAGTCCCCTCAGATACCTCTGGGGCATCAGTGGCCTGGGAACAGGCTGACAAAGGGCTCTTGGAAGAACAAAAGAGCCTCGAATGAGATATGATGAGATATGCAAGGCCTTTCAGAATACATACCTAGCTTGGGTGCCAACATGGTGTGAGTGATTCCTCTCCCTCTCTCTCCCTCCACCTGCCTTTGGGGTTACGTCCTTCAGCAATGCACTCAGCGCCTCTGCTGCTGCAAAGCCACTCCTGAATTCCCAGGAAGCCAACGGTCGCATGAGTGGCCCCACCCCCTCACCATGGAGGCCGGCGCATCCCCCCAGATGTGGCCTGAAGGACATTCATTCATGTCATGTCCTGAGGCCTTCGAGTGCTTGATGGAGTTTGGGTCGGGTCATTTTTACACAAACACATGGAGGTGTGGGGTCAAAGGATCAAAACTACGTAACACCGGTCACCATGGTAGGTTGATATCATTTTGGGAGTCTTCCCCCAACTCCCGGAATGTCATAACCCCCGAGCAATGTCTGCAGTTCAAGCTCCTCACGCAGCCACTGAAGCTGGAGCTTGTAAAGTAGTCACCAGCAAGAAGCAGTGGTGGAGCGCTGGTCACAGCCATGAAAGGTACCGCCTCCGATGTGACCTGAAGTAGCGAAAGCAAAGACTTGCGGCATCATGCGGCATCGGCGTCTGCATGAAGCAAAGATGAGCAAAGAGATTGAAATAGGATGTGGTATATGGCTCAACAATTAAGGTATACTGCCCTCCAACAGTGACTTTTGACAGACCCCATGTTTACAATGACCACATTGGAATACTTTAGGGGGTGAGAATCTAGATTTTCCAGTGGACACGCTACTGTCACTAGGATCACTCACAAAGTGGCTACTTACTTTGGTTTAGATGCGGCCAGCAACAGTCCACAGTGACCATAGTGTTCAACTTGCAAGCAACAGGTATAAGTCAAACCACACAGTGATCGTTCAACTTAATTGTTCTTCCTGCCTTGTTTCCAACACTGCTGTCAACCTTCAATCCACTATCATTCTACAAATCATCGCAACCAAAAGATCAACCAACATCAACGCATAAGTCTCCGTTTGTCTGCAACGAGGCACAGGCCTTTGAACTTGGCATTGCTTCCAGGTAATCACTTTGGAAGTACTTGTCAGCTGTGAAAGCGGACCTGCCAACTAGAGAAACGAAGACCAGCTTCTAGACATTGAATCTAGCTTCGGTGCAGTGACTCCTACACTAATTTGGCCTAATTATGCAACAACCTGAGGTCAACTGACTTCGGAGCATCGTGTGAGAAATACTCTTGGATTGAACAGTTTGGGTCAACAAACCTACGAATCAAACAGTCGCAAACAGCTGCATCTGAAGCGCCAAAACTACTAGCATTTGCCCATGGGACCGAAAGCTCACGACCAGCACGGCTTGGCTGCACCAGGCCACTCCATTCAAAGAGGAAAAATCTTGTGAATTCTTCTTGTTTCTAATCTTCAGGTCATCACACCCACCTCACACCCAACTAAGCTGAGCCTTCCAAACCAATGAGCTTCTGCACATGGGCAGCCATTTCCCTCAAAAGCCGTTCATCCTTCCCACCGCGCTGCGCATGGCGCTTGGCCCACTCGGTGGTGCTATGGGCCACCACGACCGGGCTGGACCTCATGCTGAGGTGGTCACCGATCATGGTCAAACAGAACGACGGTGAAAGAAGGAAGAACCCAAAAGAAACGCGCAGAGTTGTTCAGAACTTCTAGACGTTGGGAGAGGCTCTGAAGCCGAGGTAGCCTCTCAAGCGATAATTTGGAGATTTGGAGAGATTGAGCAGCCTTGATGGACGTCCAGCAATTTCTTTGGCACCGGGTCAGGGCCTAGGATGGCCTAGGTATCCCTAGGTCCTGGGTCAAGCAAGCAACACTCTGCGCTCTTCCGTTCAGCTAAGCACCAAGCGCACTACTCTCTAAGCTGACGATCTCTGTCTTTCGAGATTGATAGCACAGCAAATGAACCACTTCGTCGTCCACCAATTTCCTGGCACAACGACGTCGGTTCAATGGGTCGAAACATGGGTCGTCTTCAAGCATGCACAAGTCGATGAGACGGGTCGAGCTTTTATGGCAACATGAGACGTGGGAAAGTGCCATGAATTAGTATGTGAATGTATAAAATCAATGCAATGACTCAGGACTAAAAACTGATACAAGTGAGATCAAGTGAGCAAAGAACACTTTTAAAAAAACACCATCTTTCAGGCTCGCCCATGTGAAACGACCTGTGACAAAGCAACTAATTGTCACATGCTTCTACGCCATCGATGGTCACATTCGCTTCGGCACCCCGTCCGAGGCTCTCCACCACTTTGGGGCCAAAATAGCGCTCGCACACCGCTTGGCAGTCGCTGGGCAAAAAGAAGGCGAAGGACCAGCGCTGATCATGCTGAGCCGCCTTGGGCACCACAAAGGGAAAAGGAGGAGGGGCTGGGAAGCATGGGTGTGAACAAACCACCTCCCATGCTTTCCTGTGCACTGCTTGCCTGGTGTCAGGAAGGTGTGAGGCTCAGGGCACATACGTCTGTGGCTCTTCCCGTTGCATACTTTTCTGGGAAACATCCACTCACGGCTTGGAACTGCTTTCATGAAGCTCCAAGAACCCCTTGTTTGCGGGGCCCAAACATAGGCCCATTTGGGTCCAAGTTTCGACATGTTTGGACTAGATAGATGAATCGGTAATCATCTGGGTAAGTCAAACAAGCTTCTTACTTACCCTAGGGATCCAGTCGTACCGAACCTCAGAAGGTACGACTGGACCCTCCAAACCTACATAACACCTTCTGAGAAGGTACTTCGATCCCTAGGGTTAGTAATCTGTTGGTTGGTGTAGACCCCACAGTGAATGGCTGGAGGGATCCTGCCCTCTGAACAAGTTCAGGGGAAGAACTCAAGACCAATCTATGTCGTTGCAGAGTGACGTTGGGTGACGTTGTTGCAATTCTCACGGACAAATTATATCTATATATATATATATGAAACTGAAAGAATCATTGTGAACTGCCAACATGATTTCCTTATAGTTCCTTTCATTGTTGTTAATCCTTCTTCATTACATGAAGGACAAAAACACGCAATGAAGGTTACAGCCTACACACAACAAAAATGCCTAAGGAAGGATGTCCCCCAGTGGTGATCACATGCTTGGAAAGTGATTGTCTCAACTTATATAGTGACTAGTTTGTCGGAAAGCATCAATAAGCCGCCAGCAAGCCACCATCAGTTGCTTGTTCTGATCTTGCTTCAGCATCCCTTCCCAGCTCCCGTGGATTTTCAGGAGATTGTCGCCACCTGGACAAGGCTCACGTTCTTTCTCACGGGAAGCCCCTCGGCTTGATTCGACAGCGAAAGACAGTGCTCCGCTTCAGTACCGGGGCGGTAAGCGCTTTCAAGATACGTGATCTGCCGAAGCAACATCTTGAACCACCTGTGTTGAAGCTATGTGCTAAATCAACAAAGTGCTTTGCAGGGGGGGGCACAGTCTCTTGCTTAGCCCTGCCTACTCCGCAGCCAGGAACTGCGATGAGCACTGCGTCAAACATACCTGGATGGAGGCTGCGCGGAGAGGCGGCTCAGGTGTCTGGTTGAACACATGTCAGGCCTGTCAGGCATGGTCAAAAATGCAGCCACTCCAACTGTTGTCTGGATTGATTGGGAACTGTGGATTCTCCAGCAATCAAAGCAGGACATTCTGCTTCTCACCTCTACATGTCTTTCAAACCCTGCAAATCATCAGCCCTCCATACATCCCCATGCACATCCCATACACATCCATCTCCCGCCTGGCGCTCCTTCGAAAGGTCGAGCGCGCCACGATCCACTCTGCAAATCCAGCGAAGCCACGCGCTTCTCGTAATGAACCGTGGCATCCGCCTCTCTGCTGCGCTTCGGCTTCGTGCCCGGTCGACTTTCTCAGCCGAAACGCGGCCGAGAGGTGACCGGTGGACTTCTTCGTGGGCTTGGGCGGAGTGGGAAAAAGATGTGTCCTGAAAGAAGGGGTGGTGTTCTTCCAATCATTACTTCAAATAGATGGTGGTGTTATGTGGTGTTTGTGTTTTCCTGTTCTCCTGCTGTTCTTCTTTCTCGAAGTGGTGTTCTAATTTTAAGCATGAAACAAGCATCGAACCACATTGATTGCTCAATATCCCAATCCCCGTCTATCACTCCCGTAAGTCTCCCTCCGATAGACTGGTCCTCCTCCAGGAGCGTCTTCAGCGCATCATTGACACCACCGGCCGTGCCTGTGAATCAAGCAGCGCCAGGAATCATGTAGTTTGCTTCAAACAAGTTGGATCAAGTTGGGGGCCAAGTTGGGGCCTATATTCAGATCCAGAATGTATAACCGGTTCTACCTGCTTCAAGACTGCAGCTCACATGCAACGAAGAGAACAGCCAAGCACCGAGCGAATAAAGTTCATCAAAGGCGACACATGGCGACACGCAAGACTGGGAATATTGATTTAGTGGATGATAGGTTGTAGAAGCTGGCAGCTGGCATTCCATTACTGTAAATGGCTTGAGGATGGCTCCTGAAATGCCCCCCCAGAATTGCCCTATCATCAGCTTCATGGCGCCGTGATGTTTTGATCCATTTTCTCCAAGTGCACAGGTAAATCAAACCCAACAAAAGCATACATCAGCCAAGTCAAAGCAAACAATCGAAATGTTGCCCAAGCCAAGCTCTTGATTCATCATCTTTGGTAAGCCTGAAAGTCTTTGCCATGTCTCAGCCTTCCCACCCACTTGCTTCGTTTTCGCTTTGTCAATGGCTCCACCCCCCTGCTTCGCCCGCTCCGGGACCTCGCCTGCCAGGTGCTTCGCCCGTACCGGGCGCTCGGGGGTGGCGGTCAAGAGTTCCGGGGAGACCTGCGCCGGATGGAGAGAAGAGAAGATCAAAGGCTTCAACCAAGAAAGGGGGGCGGGTGAAAGATTCATCTATAGGATTCTAATGGATTCTATAGGTCCAGTCTAGGACTGGAATGCTTTTTCTTTGACTTTGTTTGAAAGACTTTTTTGGGGGGTGACGGACGGTGGAAGGCCGAAGTCTTCTGTTTTTCTTAGTCTCTTGATGTCTCTTGAGCCATGAGAGTGCTATCCACCTCCATGATGGATGCTTGAAGGGTCTTACACCGCTTGCCATGTTGCTTCTTCTTGTCTGACGCGTCTTGGGCGTCCACAGAGATATGTCCAACCTGCCAACCTCCGCCTTTGGCGCCCCCTTCGACCTGTCTCGACATGTCGGTCTTCTCGCCTCAGCGCAAACACCCGAGGACAACAACCTCTCAGCCACTTGCATGGTCGCGGAGTCGGACTCCTCCACCGACACGTACCTCGGAGGTACTCCGTGACGGAGTCACTCCGTGCGCGAGTGAACAGCAATGAACGGCCATTGCTCAATGAAAAATCACATGAAGAGCCACTGGTCAAACATGGTCAAACAATCTAAAAAGGAACACTTCGACTAAGACCTGTGGGTTTCTGGGTCGTGAATCACAGCACTCGGTTTCAGATTCTCAAAGGCCCCATTTTAATGCATTTTTTAAGACCCAAAGCAGGACGCGCGGCTGAGCTCCCATGTCAGCTCGCACAGTTGCACCGCTGACTTCTTGGCGGTTCGTGCTCATCCGGCCTCCTGATCACGAGACTGGGATGATGATGATGATGATGATGAGGAGGAGGAGGAGGAGGAGGAGGATCACCGAGGAGGCTAGGATGATGAGGTACAGTAACCGTATGAGTCAAAGGTGGCCACGGCTGGCAAAGTATTGAACAAGTCATGAGGCTGGTGAAATCCTTTCCTGAGTTCTGTTTCAAATCCTCCGGAGACTGAGACTTTTGCTACCAACATCGACCCACAAACTCCCGCATCTACAAGTCTATCAGTGCAATCGGGTCTCCCGAAGTTGCAGAAGTTTCTTCAGTGGATCGCGAACCCGGCCACTTTGTATCATAGCTTGCAACCTTTCTCCAAATCAAAAGCTAAATTTATTAATCATTGATGAATCAACTATAGTAAAAGATAGTAAAGTGTTCCTTGGTGAGCGTTTCTCGCTCCTGGCCCACGTGCTTTCTCCCAAACCTCCAATTTCACCTGTCCCAATTGTCGCAGGCGCCAGGCCGCAGCGGAGCCCGTGGCCCCGGCGCCGACGACCAACACACGGTGCATGGCGGAATGGCGTTCAGCGTCAAAAGCGAATGGCGGTTGGGTCAAAACAAGTTCTGCAGGTGAAAAAACACCCTGAAAACTGCTGTTTTACAGCAGGTGAAGGCTTAATGTTGTGTTGCGTTCTGATCTTTTGTGATGTTCTGTTTCTGCATTCTTGACCAGTTCTGACGATTGACCTTCTTTTTGATTCACAGCCTGTGAAGACGAGTGGTAGGTTCTGCTTTTGTGTTCCTGACAAGTTCTGCCTGTTGAGCCCCTTGCTGTTTCTCAGCAGGTTAAGGGTAGTGAGAGTCCTGTGTTCGCGTTGTTTTGGACAAGTTCTGCCTGCTGACCGCCTCGATGTTTCCAATATATAGGTGAAGGCTAGTGGTACGACCCCGTTTCTGCCTTGGTTGTCCATGTCTGCCCTGCTTCCTGCTGCAGCTGGCAGCTGTAGGCTAGTGGTAGTTAAGTGTCGGCTCAAAAAGACAACCGTCTAAGTCCAATAGTATTGGGCCACTTAAGCCTCGCTACAGCTAGCCGGGAGTTTGTTTGTAGAGCAAATGATGACTACATATGACTTCAATGCAACAAATTTTATACTGCATGGGTAAGTCTCGCCATCAAACGCAAAGGGTTTTGTTTTTTGTGCAAAAGCCACACAGCCAGTGGGTCAAGTTTTTTTCCCCCTATTTTTGGACGAGTCAACGGGTGTTGCGGTGCTTTGCTCTTGTCTCAATCATGGCACGCCTGCTTTTTGTGGCTTGAGAGAAAAGTTGCTAGTAAACTCAAGCCACCACGGCGCAGGTGGTTGGGCTGTTGCTTCAAAAGCAAGATTAGCTGTTGCTCCTGCCGTCCAGGACTCGTCTCTTGACCACGTCTACACTTGAGCCTGGGGGGCCCACATACATCTCGACTCAACTAAGAACTCATGAGGAGCCATGAGGAGCCACTAGTGCCTGCTAGATGGCAGAGCCTCATGCGGTGGGCCTCCGTCAGTGTGAGCACATGCAGAGCGGCTGGAACACGTCCTTGATGTGCCGTTGCGTGGATCAACGCGCCATCAGTGTCGCTTCTTTTTCCTCTTCCTGTCCAGCCAAGCTGAGCTAGGCACTTTGGGATGAAGAGTGAGGTGGGAACCTCCATAGCTCAGTTCCGCGAAACCTGTTCTTTGAGTCTTGAGTTCGGCGTGTCTGAAGGATTTGCAAAGGACATCCATCGGTTTCAATGGGTTTCCAAGGTGAACGTTTGTGAGGAACCGGATGGGTCGCAAGTTGACTCTGTGAGGTGAACCTCTCCTTCCAACCAAACACGTCTCTGCTCTCCATCTAAGCCCCTGAAAAATCAAACATTGTATTATTATGTATTATTATCAAATAATAACAACAACCCCCACCCGCACCCGAGCTGCAACATCCTTTTCCTTTGCCTCTGAGTTCACGGCATTCCGGTGAACCCTTTCCCCCCCGCACGCGACACGCGCGCACACGACACGCGCCACGCGCGGCCTATCGGAGGAGGACTCTGAATCCTTTTCCTTCCTCCTCGACCGCTTGGACCGGCGACCTAGCACCGCTCGAGCACCGACGAGGACCGCGAACACCGAGACTGAAGCACCGGTGTGGCACCGGGTTGGTTCTAAAGACCCATTTGGGAAAATAGGCGCCGTTTGAGGTCCATTTCACCCTAGTTGTGAGGGTCAAAACCCTAGCGTCTGGGTATAAAACAAATCCCTACAAGTCCAGTCGGGCCAAACCTGGTCTGACTGACCTCATTGAGTACTGGCTTTGCATGACCAGATCCAGTCGAATGAGCTCCGTAAGACCTGTAGGGAAATGTCCATAGTTTGGAATTCTCGTCGAGGGTTGCGCCATCCTCTGAGCAGGACACCTCCCAAGCACCCCCACGGAAACTGGGACAATGTCTCGTGCTTGGGCTTCTCCCAAACACAGGGCCCTCCTAAAGATCGGTCTCCAGCCCCGCAGCATCCCACAGCGCTCTCTCTCTCTCTCTGCCTCCACTGGACTCGCTGGAATGCCGCGACTTCCTGGCGTCGTGGGCCGGTGGATCGCGACATCCTGGCGTGGGTCCACCGCTTTGCCCCATGAACCGAACGCTGAATCCCATGGATTGGTCCCCAATTCGATGACCTGACCCCCACCAGTGTGCCCCACACTAAGCACCGGTTCATCTCATGTTGATCATCCGAAAGATCAGTGATCATTGGCACATCCCAAGTGATCATGTTAGGCCGGTGCTCCCTGGTGCTTCCGGTCTCCAGCTAGCAACTTGCAATACATCCTTGAAGCTGACTGTTGCATCATCGCGCGATCTAAGCATCATCGAATCCTCCAAAGTGGAAGTGTTTTTTGTGTTTTGGTCACGGTGAATGTTTTTGTTATATAAATGTCACATGTGCCAGAAAGTTCTGGTTTTTCAAGCTCTTCAGAACAAAAAAAAGGGCGGGCGGTTTCACCTAGTGGTTCCTATATCACTCCAGATCCGGCCGTAGATAAACTGCTAACTAACAAACACAAACACATGCAAACACATCTTCCCAAATAGAACAGCATCAGCATGACAACAAAAACGGGTGCTAGATTGTTAAGAAACCTTGCCATGTCCTTGCCAATTTTGGTAGTTTTGCCTTATCAAGCTAACATTTGCAAATAATCGAAATGGATCGAAACCCGCTACCCCTGTCTCACGCACCAGGCCTCTTGCGATCACGACTGCGAGATTTACCTCACCAACCAATCCGCATAAACAATAAACTGTTGGGTTCGTGTCACTTTCATCTTGCTGCAGCTGGAAGTGACATTGGTCAGTGTTCCAGTGCGTTTGTTCAAAGGAAAACATTTGGAAATGGTGGAAGGTAAAAATTCTGATTACAGCATCCTACGGGTCCAACGGCGCTGTGGTCAGTAGAGCTGACCTCTACAAACCCCACCAATGGTGCCGACAACGATGACGATAACGATGAAAACGACGAGAATGACAAGGAAATGATGATGACCAAACATGCCGGCGACGACGATGTGGAGCGGGCTGAGTCACCAGCTCCACATGTAGGTTGTTGGATCTACAATTTTCCCAAAATGCGTCGCTGTACTCCGTCGGCACTGAGACCGCGGCTGCTTCGCTCGGATGCCTGGCTTGTTGCCACGCCGCCCAGACCCCACCATTGCAGTGGGGAAACCAACTGAAACCTCCAGCTTCGCCTATCTAGCTCTTGGAGATCGACAGTGAGAAAGCTTGGTGGAGGAAGTCGTCTTGCAAGGACCTATTTTCCATTTGTTCCGCCTCCGTGTGCCTTGACGGGATTTGAGGAAACGTAAATACGAGTCTTCCCAAACAACCCCCAACCCTTCTGAGTGAAGTGGCACACAGCCTCATGCAGACAGGGCGTGGGAAAGCTCCCGCTGCATCCCACGTCACGCGCAAGCGAGGTGCAAGCGACTCACCAACATGGAAATGGAGTGGACAGCCCCCAGCTTGTAGAGGAAAGTGGTCTTGAAGGGGTCCACAACTCACGATGTTAGTGAGTCGGAATGTCCACACTATAGGCCTCAGGGCGTTTCACGAAACAAGGTCCGTTTCATCTTTGGCGCTCACCGACGGCTGCGTCTCAGAAAGGAGCTGCGAAAGGGTGGAATGGATACATTAAAAGGAAGCGATATCAGCTGGTTCTGTACTTCTTTGTCAAATCCCCGGCCCATAGTGCCGCTCACCTCTCAGAAGATGCAACCACCATGCAGCAAGTCCATTGCACCATGGACGGAGTCCGACATGTCGATTAAAGTTCGGAAATGGTTGAGCATAACCAGCTGATGAAATCTTTAAGGAAATGAGGACCGTGTTTGAAAGAACATGTTAGATAGGCTGAGCTACCTTCCGACCCCTAATTTTGGATAGGCACAAGTGGTACATTGTGGGAGGTACATCAACTTGCTCCCCAAATCCAGCTCACAGGCCTTCACCAGATTCACCAGGGTGAACAACCAAAAAGAATCCCGAAGTGGTGAATTCGTGGGCGAAATCCTCCGATCGACGCCACTTTAGGTTCCAACAAACAAAGGCACTTATGATGAACGCAAAACACGGGGGGCACTACATCTTCACGATGAACATCGATGTGTTCGGATTTGGACGACTTCTCAAGATGCACGCTGCAGGACTGGACGATCGACTTCCAGCGAATCAGACCTCGACCTCCTGGGACCGACCGAACCTATACAAATGGCCTCTGAAAAATGAAGAACATGCATCAAGGATGAAGGACTACAGAGCTTGGCCTCTTGGCACTCAGTCAGGTGGCTGTCGAGGGCAGTAAGGTGGCGCCTCCTTTCGGATCCTTTCGGTCGCACCGGTTTCCGGGTGTGTTTTTCACCACGCCACACTTGCGACACCACTGGGTTCGACTGATTTCTGCTCAACGAAGGAGTTTCAATGTGTGATGTTCGGAACAAAACCCAGACACTCCATGTATGCCATATATGCCTACATTGGGGTGGTTTGAGGGGTCAATGTAGGCATATATGGCATACATGGAGTGTCTGGGAAATGGTGTGAGATCTTTCGGTCAACCGAAGCACGCATCACCTGGATCACTTCACGACTTCACGGCCCCATACGGCCCGGACGACCGGCCCCGAGACCTGCGGGTGTCGAGGACACGAGGGTAGAAACGAGGACACGAGGTGAGTGAGAACGAAGACTCGAAGTTCTACATGGACGGCGCTACTTATGGGGTACCCGGGTACCGAACTAGACTCGCAGAAGAAGAATTTGGAGATTCTCCCCCCCCCAAAACCTGCAGTGACATGGCTGAAAGGAATCCAAGGGGTGATCCAGGGGTGAGTTCAGCAACAACTTAATGAAGGAAGCTGGAGAAAGGCTGAAAATTCATCCAGGTATGGTAACAGTCTATTGTTGTCGAGCCCCTGCACAAGATTCTCTAGCTCGTGCCTAGCTGGATGAAAATTGATCTGAGTAAGTACGGCTGGTAATTGTGTTAAGACACTTTATCACATAAGAAATTAGACTCTACTTTCGGGGATGGGTTTTAAAATCTAGAGTCTAGATTCCGAAAAAAAAATATATATCAAACTCACCAAACCGGGTCAAAGAGAGAAAGAGAGGTAAATATGAAAGACGTCCACACACAACCTGGCGTTGCTACAGTAGCGCACAACCTGGCGTTGCTAATTCAGGCCTCACAGAGCTGTGAGAGTCTAAGGCACAAGGTCGGTGAAAACCCTGGTCGAACACATCACGCACTTTTTCGGCGGTTGCAAACTTTTGGAACATTTATTAAATTGTTGGATGATGTTGGAAATGCAGAAAAATTTTTCCAACTTTTGAAAATGTTGCAAACTTTGGAAAATGTTCCAAAGGCCCGCTCCAAACCACACAACATTGAAAATCTGCATCAGTGGTCTTGTGGAGGGAGAGCTTTTGGAGGACAACCCACCCCAACAAATGCACCAATGTTTCAGGCCTGATTCAGACCCGGCTCAGGTCCCGTTCAGTAAAAAGTATCGCTTCGAAGCCACGTACGGTAAAATGCTGCGGGGGGTGCCTACACACAGTCTAAAACAGGTCTGAATCACATCAGATTTGACAGGAGAGCGGCTGGTGGTCCATTGAGGAGTTTTTTCCACTCCTTGCCATTTCCATGCAAATTGCACTACAATTCCACGCGCGTTTTGTCACCCAATTGGAAATCGAAAGGCGCTGAATTGAACTTATTTGCATGGAAATGGCAAAGAGTGGAATAAACTCCTCAATGGACCACCAGCCTGTTTCAGACTGTGTGAAGGCACCCCCCCCAGTTTTTAAAAAAAGTTCCGTGCACAGTTAGAGATGAAGCTCGCAAATCCCTGGTCGCACCAGTACGGCTGTGGAAAACCCAAAATTAAGAAATTACAATCTAGACTCTAATTTGGTCGCGTATTTCTTATCCTTGATGCCTCATGTAAGAAATTTTCTAGACTCTACCCCAAAAAAACTGTGTTCTTACATATGTTCTTACTATAAAGTTCAGCCGTGCGTAGTTGTATGCTACGCTAGACCCATCCAGTGTTCTTTCTGTTAATCATTAATCCACAAGAGTTGATCCACCATGATCCACCATGACCCACCATACAGTAGAATCATATCCCAAGGCTCCACCCATTTAGAGTTGTGGGGAGGTTGTGAGAGATGAGTTTCTTCAGCTTAAATGATCGACAGCATGCAGCATGACCAGCATAAGATAGTTTCTGGACCCTCCCGGACGTCCCGAAGCATCCGAGAGGGGGTTTGCACGACGGGACACCAAACGTCTCGTCTCGTTGTTCTTCGGGAAAAACGTCTGAACGAACACAAACCAGGCTCTATTCGGCCATGTTGATGCCTCTTTGGCTTTCTTCTTGTTGCTTTTGACCACCTTCTCCTTAGCAGGCCATCTCCACGGACTGGGCATGCATGGACCGAGGATAACGGGTGAAAACGACCTCCTATGTCAAGAATTCCATACTCGTCTGGAAGAATTCCAGGATGCTGCAATAGACCGATGACGTGTTTGATGTGCTATAGAAAGGTCGTACTTCATGGCCCCCGACGATACTTCCTTTAGACAAAGAAGTCATACGCCATAGTTCTTCCACAAAACAACGGCTTCGTTGGAGTGCTCGGAGAGAAACAACGGTCACAAAGCCCAGCCCCGTCAGTGCCTTTTTTGGGGGGGGAATCTGCTTTTTCGGGGTGCCAAAGTGTCACAACTAAAAGTGGTCATGAAAAAACATGACAAAACGCGTCATCGCCATGGTTTGCACTTGCCTGTTATTGAACGCCACATGGCCATGGATTGGGCCACTGTCACCGTCCGGGCCACTGTCACTTTCTCAAACCCCCCCGGCCCAGTGCACCGGGGCGAAGGTTCGCCAAGCTTGAAAAGGTCTACGGTGTCTTCAGTGCACCGTTTTAGGAAGAGAGTGACTAAAAGGGAAAAAACAACATAACAAAGTATATTATTAATAATAAAAAAAAAACATATTAATTTATACTCCAGCGTTAATTCATATGAATTCTTTAGCTCTGACTCTTGCCCCAAAATTCACCATGAGTTAGTCTAGAAATGTCTAGAAGAATGATCTCCGGAGTTAATTGATGTTTGCCGGTTCTTCACTCCATTCTCACGCTTCAGTAGTCACCAGACTTCGGCTTCGATGGTGGATGGTGTTCCCCCAAGGTCGGATGAGGCCAAAAGAGAATGCCAACATCATCCATCCGCGGTTGCATCAAGTGGTGCATCTAATTTACAGTGGAACCAACATCGCCCAGCAATATGTGTCTGTTCTTCCCGCTAGACCTTCCTGGCACCCGGGGGGCCCGTCGCGGTCATCGCTCCATCCGGCGGTCCACGGCACCTTCTCCTTCTTCAGCCGCCCTTCGCTGCGACTGCGGCTCGCCACGCCTCCAGACCGGTCGGTCGAAGCGTTGATCGTTGGCCAGAATGGACCGCCCCACCGCCCCATGTGGTCAAGAACCGTCACGACCGGTCACGGTCAGAAGCGTCACATGGTCACATGAGTCACGAAACAAGGATGTCACATAGCTCGCAATCCCGCCGAACATCACCCTTGGCCCCTCTTTTTTTGTCCAAGCGTGCAATTATACAATTACAATTGACAAGTTCTTTAAACGCATGTTATAATATGTTGTAACGAATTGACGGTTAAATTAATTACTATAAAGCTATCAGTGCAGTAGCTTATGGACCAAAAAAACATCTTAAGTAAATATATATATATAACTCCTGTATTAATACTGGCTTAAAGCATCTATCTGAACAAAGTCTCAAGGCTGCAAGGCCAGGACCAAGAACATCGAGTTTCCAAGTCTAGAACCACCACCAACTCGAGCCTGGGACCAGGTGCAAAAAAATACGATATGATGATATGATCGTCCAGGAGCTTTGGACTGACGATCGGCCTTCCCCCCCAGACTGGGAACGAAAGGGGAACCACTTAGACAAACGAGTGGAGCGCTGTCCACGGTGGAAACAACGCACGCGAAAAAGGTGCGTGCCTTTCGTCACGGTGGGCTCCACCTGGAGATGTGGCGGATATTGGCGGATGATGAGGAGTTTGGAGGTGTGGTTTGAGCAGCATTGTAGCATGGTGGGCGTTGAGAATAAACGTTAAAAAAGACGATAGCTAAAAAAGCGACCACCAGCTTTCAAATGAACCATGATGAACCAAAAACCTCCGTACAAGCAGCAAGCACCTTTGTTTTAAAAACATGTTCAACCCCCCAACCACCATCGTACTGCTTCCCACCAGCTTGCGCAGCTTGGCCTTGGGCACCTCCGGCTGCGGCGGCTGCGGCTCGGGTGCCTCCTGCGATGCATCCCCTCCAGGTCACCCTCCCCAAATCCCCAACCCTCCACCCCCCCGCACCCACCTCCACCTCTGGAAAAAGGAACACATAAATAATATAAAACAATCAAATAAACATAAGCCACCATAAGCCCAGAGTTGGATCATATACACCATTGGAGTCGGTTAGGCTGCCTATTCTTCCCACCAAAACTTCAGAAAAACCAACCACCACGTCCAATTCTTCGACTCCGAACTCCACGTCCCTCAGTTCTTCGGCTCCCCAAAACCCACACGTTCCACACCACCGAAGGGACCGGACCAGCTCCCGGTGGTCCTCCGCCTTGGGTAGCGCCGGAGGAGGGTGGTCGCCGTCCTCGTCCCCCTCCTCACCTGGCAGAGATCAGTGGCAGCAGACTGGGCGGTGTCCGAAATGTGAAAAGGGTGGTTCCAGGTGGTTCCAGGGTCAAGATATGAAGAGCACCCCGCGGGATAGTTTTTGGGGGGCGAGAGTTGCAGGTGGGGAAGAGTTCTCTTGTACAAAATCTCGTGTGAGCGAGGCCAGGCGTGTGGAGGATTTGGTTGAGTGTTTCTGCAGGTTGGGCCTGGCGTCCCGACACCCACCAACATGCGAACGGTCTGGAGTACCAGACATCACCCTGGAAGAACTGGCGGCACCGTGTCTTTCAAAAATGAACGACTCAAGCTGACATGTTTAAGAAAAAGGCAGCGGCAGGCTGCAGGCTTGGATTTGAATTGAACATGAGGCATGTAGAGTTCCCTGTCCCATGGTGGGGATCACCTTTTCCCCAGTTCAGATCACTTCAGCAACCGCTCCCCGTCTCTGCGGTACCCGACCGTTCACGCGGAACGCGCCTCCGTTCTCCGCGCGTTCGCCACGTTCCTCATGGGCGAACAGAGCACCGAGGATGGGCACGTGACGGACTGCGAATGGCGAAAAGACTGCGTGGCATGGTGCTCATGGTTGTTTGGGGCACCACCGGAATGTGTCTTTTTATTGAAATACACAGAGTTAGACATGGATCCAAAGCAATATTAAGGAGACATAAGGAGACTCTACATGAGAAATCCATGAAAAAATCATTGAGAATCCAGCTAATCCTGGTAGTTCCTTTGTCTTCATGTTTTCTTTGGGGTCCAACCAACATCAACTCCACCGTGGCAGATCCACTCCATCCTGTCATGCCCATCTGCCCATCCACGTCGTACGAATCCGACGCCGGCGCTGCCCGGCGCTCCCAAGCTCCCGCGCGGACTGGCGCTCCCGCACAAAGGCCCGACACCTGTCTTCCAGTTCGAGATCGAGATCGGAGACTGGTGGCAGGGACTGGTGGCAGGGGCAGAGGTTGGAAACCAACAAGAAACAGGAAGGTGAAGGTGTGCCTACCCTGGGTTTTTTCGGCCTGGAGGCGAGCCTGCTCTGAAGTTGCACGTGTCATGCAAACAGGAAGGTTCAGATCGAAGAAAACCCTAGCACTAATTAAGAGATGATATAAACAAAACCAGGGGAGGTTTATAGAGTTGCACAGCTGCTACTTGGGCGGACCATCCGAACTGCCAGGTGCATTGGGTAGATGAGTGTCTGCCCTCCCAAGTGAGGCCATGGGCCACAGTGCCCGGCACTCGCCTAGCCATCATGTCTTCAACTGCGTTGGCCGCCTGCTCTTGTCCTGGCAAAAGAGAAACTCCTTCTTGCAGCAAGAACAGCAGGTGAGACCAAGAAACGCAGAAATCTCCACATGGTAACCAACCCAACACATGCTGGGATGGGATGTCGACATGCGGATCCTCAGACGACTTTCCGGACACCTCTTAAAACACCCATCTCCAGCGTTTCTGGACGGTTCCGGCGCTTCTCTGCATGTAAATAAACACATGTGACATCATGTGACTACCAAACCCCGCCCATAGGAATCGATTTGCTGACTTGAACAGCCTTGCACCATCGAAAAACCCACATTCTTCGTTTGGGGTCCAGAAGTAGACGGCTTCGTGGGGCCTTGGGATGACCGGTGCACCTGGGGAAGGGACCCGAACGAAGCGAGTTGCTTCGTACACCCGGTCGCTTTGACAGGACCTTGGGTCCTTCGCAGAACACTCGGGACGCCCCCCCGACCAGAGCGGTGGAAAAAAAGAATGACATACGCGAAGTCGATGATAAGACCAAGCATGCCAGAAGTGCTCTCATCTTCATCATTGTCCTTTTGGATTCCTTGAAAAGCGGTGGCAGCATATTTCCTGCGGCCAACGTCGAAGAATACGCACAAAAAAACACATATGAGTCGAGGTGAGAGTGTCAGGTTGCTCTAAAAAGTGGACCGAAGCTACTGCCTACCCCTCGACCAGCAGGGATCGATTGGTCCAGCATGGTCCAGCAAAAGGTAATACCCCTCCTGCAGATTCCTTAACATGGCCCCAGGGGTTGTTAAAGGCTATCTATAACACATGCCAGGACCCTCCAAGGGGTGTCTGTTTATAGCCCCTTAGCTGTGATTCGGGATGTCCATTAACCACCCCGACTGGGGGTCCTGGTGTTGAGGGTAGGTTATTTAAACACACCTGGCCATGTAGACGACTCTGATCGAAACCATGAGTCGTCGTCGAGGTCCGCTGGTTGTCGTCCACCTTTCAGATGCGGCGAGCCGCTAAGCCCGTTGGAGGGCGAGCCGCTAAGCCCATCGAGAGCAGAGGGCCGGGGGGTGGCTGGATTGATGTTGTGCTCCTTTGGTGTGTCATGAAAGATGAGGATGATATAGGATGAGGAGATATGAGGAGGGGAATTCGAGTTTGTTGAGGGGTCTCAAGAGTTAGACTTCGGGTCAGACAAAGTGACCGTCCATGGTCCATCATGGTCCATCCGAGGCTGACCATCCATGCGGACAACATGGGATGGCGGCCAGGGGAAACGGTCACTTGAAGACAGAGCCACTCAGCCCACTGATCTGCATGGACATCTGGAAGCGCACGTCACCTAGCTGCAGTCCTTTTCCTTTCCGGTGCCGGTACCGTACAGCAGATGCTTCCCGCGTGTGGACACGGGGAGCTCGAAGTGCAGTCAGCGTCAGAGTGATCGACCCAGAGCATCTTGACCATGAAACACCTCAAAACCACACCATACACGCACAACCAACATCAACCAACATCAACCTATGTTTTGCCAAATACCCTTGGTGGTTCCTACTATTCCTCGCGTCTTCGATGGGCCACGGTCACGGTCATCACTCAGAAAACCTCCGGTTGCCACCGGTCCGTCGCGTTCCGGGACGCGAGTCACGGGGAACGTGGCGTCCCAAACGGCGTCCCTTCACCGGTCGACCGTTCAGGACCTTTGTGCCTGAGCAATCCGACCGTCACGGTGGCCACGAAAGAGAGGTGACGGAAAAAAGCGACGTTTGGGATCCAATCCAAGTCACGTCCGCAACCTCTTTGCGTCACGTCATTTAGATCTCACATGTTGGATCCAAATCAAGTCACGTCAGCTTGCATCAAGACAAATCAAATCAGGTATCAGGTCGACTAGAGTGATGCACCTGAAGATCTTGCGGAATTGTCATGTCTAATTTAAGACTTCATTGCAGGAGTCCCAAAAATTAAGGGCAGCTCTGCGTCGGCTGTGTGTCCAAATAACTACCATCTCAGCCGACAGCGAGGATCGACCAGTGGCTCCCAGCTTTCTGAGTGGGTTCAGCGAGAACTCATTTCAAACACCATCATGACCTACAGGTCCTTCACTGTCATGTCCTTTCGAATAAGACTGAGATACCTTCGCCGGCCTTCGCCGGCAATTAGGAAGGGTTGGTCGCATTATCTCTCATTCAATGCCCTTCTCCTGAGGCCTCCAAACCCTGCAAAAGCTGAGGCCAACGACGGACACTCAATTTATTGACAAAATTGAAACGGACTGTACGGTAGATCAGAACATATCAGAACTAAGGGAGGATAATGCCTCTGACCTTCCACTCCATCTTCTCCCGTTGCTTGCTCTGGTTCAGCACTTCATTGTGCAGCTTCCAGGCCATCTTCGAGACTTCCATCTGTTGGGGCCACCTGTCACTCGCTTCGAGGAAGTCGCCCGTCTTGCTGGCTTGCATCTTCTTCACTAGGGCCTTCTTCACATCAAACACCACCGTGCTACTGTAGACGCTGGTCATCACGGCGGGATGCACGTGCAAGTCCAAGAGGTTGGCAGTGTGCACGCACATCAGCCCACCTTCATAGCCGATGATGTTTGGAATCACATCACAGCCTTCATGATCAACACTCCAGTTACAAAGAGATAGCAAGCCTTGGGCATACCAGAAGTAGCCGCCCTTCTGCTCCGGGCTTGTGGGCATGCGCGGACGCACGAGATCGATCAAGGAGCGTGGATCTTGCAGCAGGGGCTTCCCCATGGCATCTTTGGAAAAGTTAAAGAGTGTGTAGTAGAAGAGCTGCTCATCCGCCACTGTCGAAAGCACGCCACCGGCACCATTCGCTGTGCCAAGATCGAACTCATCACGACATTCACCGGTGGCATAGATTTCATGGGTCTTGGGGTCGCGGTATTGGTAGTATTCATAGACCCTCTTCCTGCGATCTCCTGCCATGCTCAGTTGGTAGTCATAGGGGTCGTACTCCGTTGAGCTCTGCTCCAGTACACTGATGATGTGCTTCTGCAAATACTCCCTGAGCGACTTTCCAGAGAGCTTCTCCACGAAATACCCTGCGAGAATGAAGGCGCTATTGCTGTAATCGTACTCCGTGCCCGGAATAAAGAGCAAGTCTTGGTTGATAAAGAGCTTCACCGTCAGACCGATGGAGCCCGCATAGGGCAGGAAATAGTCGCGGAAGGGAGGGTTGGGGATACCCGAGGACATCGCAAGCAGGTCCACAAAGCGCACAACCTTGGGCTTTTGTTTGATTCGTGTCCCGAGTTTGGGAGTGCCAAAAATTCTCAAGGAAGTGCCCTTTTCAAATTGAACATCAACAATTGTGACAGTACGTAGATGATGTCACACCCACCGAACGGCCTACAAGAAATTATGCGGTCAAGTAAGAATGCAGACCATGAGAATTATGGTTATTGGATGTTAATAGGCTTTAATACGTTATGTGCCCTTCCATGATTTCTGCAATGGTTCACCTGACACTCGGAAGATCCCGCAACTTTGGGACAATACTTCCTTGTTCCATGCATCCCGAAGTTCTTCAAGTCCTTGGCATTCAAATAGTCGGCGATGGAGGCGTTGAGGTCCACTTTTCCGGCCTCCTGCAGTTGATACAAGGCCACGGCCACGTAGAGCTTCGTGTTGGAGGCCACTGGGAAGATGGCATCAGCCGGCATGGGGTCCTTGTAAGGGATGTTCAAGAAGCCATACCTGGGACGACCGGATCAAGAACTTTGGGCAAGGGATCCAAATCCCAAAAAAAAGTATTGCAAGCCCAGCTGATTGGAGCTGATGTCAACCCATATTTTGATGCCATACGACTGAATTTTTTCATGGAGTGGCTGAGCCTCCGAATTGATGGATTCAAAAAGACATCCAACCTGTTTGAGTCCAAGATGGTTCAAGGTTTTCTCGCATGGACTAATCAGAAAAGTGTTGAATCCAACAAGATACTCTTTCTGGAACAAGACCTCGTGCGCGGCGTTGGTGACCCGCGCGACCCCGTTGAAGTCGTTCCAACCATCAAAGGCTGCAGCTGACACAGCGGCCATCCCCAAGAAAGTCGCTTCCAGCAATCCCATTCTTCGGCGCCGAAGAAACCGGACACAATCCGTAACCGGACTCGCCGGACGGAGCAGAGCCCAAAGCTCACGTTAGGTCGGCGTCCGTGGCGTCCGTTAGGACGCGAAGATTCTTGAGGTCCATTGGGAATAGGACTTTTTGTTGAGTTCCTTGATTGGGAGCCCTGGTGGTATAGATGGGGTCTATCCTAAACTCCCAGGGCCCAGTGGATGATGACTGATGACTGGATGACTCTTCAACAATAGTGATAACGTTATTGTTGACAGACTGTTACAGGTAAGAACGGGCAGACCCATACCGGTATAGATGTTAATTCACATTGAGTTCCTGCCAGAACACGTTTTCTTTTTTATCTTTGCGTTCTTCGAAGATGCGACATACGTTCTCAACCGGTCGGAAGTAGAAGACCAGTTAACATGAGAAGCACATCCATGTGTGAGTGGGATACAATTATATGGATGTTGTTTTTTTTGGGGGAACATGTCGGCCCATCATGTCAGCCAACAGGCACAGTCCACCAAACGTCAAGCTTGTCCAGCCCCCCAAGTCCAACATGTCAGAGACTCAAAAATGGTCAATTCGGTTCCAACCTGGCTGATTCACTCACCGGAAACCATCTTCAGCATTTCACAGCGGTGTTTTGGATCCAGCATCGGATCCAGCTGATTCGCGCTGTGGCTCGGTACCACTTCCCCCCCATCACACCGCCCGCCACGCCTGGCCAGTGCACATTCCTGGCCGCACGGCCCACCGGCCGAGAAGGATCATCTCACACCGCACGCCGCACATGACGATCCCGCCCAGGGCTGTGGTTCCCCGCTCAAACGGCCGGAGAAGCGAAAATCCCAGGGCACTGGTAGAGTCGTGGAGCGCACCGAATCGCGACCCTGGACCCTCCATTCAGTGGGGGCCGGACCCTCAAATCCTTAGGGTTTGGAGGGACCAGAGCAGTGGCAGTGAACGGAGGGTCTGGGCTATAGCTACACTCCACCGCTTGATCGCCCCACTGCGACTCGGGGTCCCACTCCGGCGATGAATCTGCCTGCAGGTTCTACTGCCAAGCTGGGCTGTTTTGCTCGTCACCCGCAATAGAAACAAAACGAACATATTGATTATGGGTCCGTTAAGGGGTGAAAGCCTCCCAAGTGGTCCCCAATTGATGACCCCCAAACACTAAGCAATCAGAAGCCATCAGAAGCAAAACTTCGGAAACATAATCTACAAAGCCTTGCTAAACAAACGTACCAGGACCCCCAGTCGGGGTGGTTAATGGACATCCATTAAGGGCCTAAGGGGCTATAAATAGGTCACCCCTTGGACAGTCCTGGTATGAATTCCTTTGATATGACCATTCTTTTAGGAGTCCACTCCCACATGGACCAGAAGGGGATACGTCCCTTTTTGCGGCAAGTGTATCTCGCGCATTCGCGAATTCCACAGAAGAAACCCGTTCTACGCCTTTTCGCCGCGTCAAGCCTTCTCCAAGAACTTCCTCTGTCTGGAGGAGAAGACGTGAAGGTTCGCGTGCAAGGCCCGGTACATCTTCTTCCCCGACTGGCCGGATGATGCTTACGACTGGTTGCGCCCGAGGGGCATGAGGTTGGTCCAGTGATGGTTCTCCGAATTGGGAGTTGCATGCACATTCCATGCACTGAGCGACTGAGACCTAATTACATGTTCAACAGCAATCTGGAGCTTCCAACTTCGCGGAGACCGCAATGCTGGAAAGCCCGGATACCGCCGGAGAAAAAGGACGAACCAGCTCGTCCGTGCAGGATGGGATCAGCTATACTCCGGACTCCAAACAGTGTTGGGTAGTACTGGCACACCCAAAAAAAGAACTATGGATGTTGGATTCGGATGCTGGGTTCAATGATGTTCAAGCAAGAAGACCTTGCTTGGTCAGCTCTTGTGGGAACGGGATCGGCATCTGCCCCCAGCATCCCAGACACTGCAACCACTGTACCGGCTGTTCAGTCGAAAGAAGACTCGTGGATCTGTCGGGCAAAAGGAGAATCCCAGACAGGTCGTGTCTGGGAATTGTGTAGAATTATGGACAGGTACAGGTACCATACTATGCCTCCCAAATGAACATTTGAACATAAGAAATCCCAAACGAAGAGCTTCAATTCCAATCCCGTCTCATCTCAGGTCCTCAAACCTCTCACGTGCCCCCACGTACCCCCTCCACCGGCCCCGGTCACCTCGTTTCGACCCAAAAACGTCCCGCCTTCTCGGTGAGGTCCTCGATGAAGCGGTTGTGCGCCACCACGCTGTACAAGCTCTGAGAATCCATCCGCCCATCGGAGGCCTCCGCGGTGGTCGCGCGCACGAGACGCGAGCGCGCGCGCGGGAGACGGGGGGAGCGAGGATGGCTACGGTTACAGAAGGTTTCCATGGAGAACTCCAGACCGGAAAAAGTTGTGGCCGCACCAGATTTCAGATGATACACACCCAAAGACGAGTGGAGACGTCAGTTTTGGACGTCGATGTTGATCGGGAACACTATAGGCTTTATACACAGAAAACATGGACTGCAAGATAGATCCAAACCGCAGAAGGGAGTACTCGGTCGTACTCATTCCCGACCGCCGCGCCTGGACCAAGGCTTTCGCCAGCCACTTGGCTCGTCCGTCCGGGCGTTTAGAGAGCACCTGCTCCAGCTCCACCGTGGCCGCCGGCGCCTCGAGACACGGCGGTAGCCGTGTCCGTGGGCCGCGCATGGAGCGCGTGGAGGGTCGAGGTGCTGGGAGGTGGGGGGGTGGTTGATATTTGCTTGGTCGGAAAGTAGCTGTGCGGGGTGCAGTGATCTTTCTGATCTTTCTGATCTTTTTGGAAGGTGAAGGGAGTTGAAATGGGGCGAGGTTCTTGGTAGAGATCCTTCAAGAAGAGAAACAACCCTGAGTAGTGGCACGTGACTCAGTCTGACCTTGAGGCACCCTGAAGAGTCAAGTCGTCTCATCTGAGAATATCAGAAACAGCTGTGACCAGAAATTAATTAAGGAAACTGCAAATCATTCAGGTGGACAAAGGCCAAGCTCCAAGACCGAAAAAGAACCAAGGAGGCCAAGGAGGCCGTAACTATATATAAACTAACTGTGGAAAGATCGGCGTGATTCATCTGTGTCAGTCCGATCCGGATCCGGATCCTGAGGATCAGGATCCCTTTTCAGGGTCAACCTGCTCAAAAGAAATCCACCCAAAAAAACCATCCTCTTCAACGCGCACCGCAACGGTCCCCGCTCCAGTCCCCTCGCCTTCTCCTGCGCCGTTGGCTTCTTGTTGGCGTTCCGGTCCCCCCCGCCGGGCGACCTCGGTCCGTGGGATCCGCGGGAACCGGAAGAGGAAGAAGGGGACGCAGGGCGCCCCAGCTGTGTAGAGAAAAATCATCCAAGTCTTGTAGTTACAAAACCCAGATGCTCCATGTATGCAAATACGGCCTACGTTTGATGGTTTTTGGTACACTTTACACACAATCTTCTATGTCTTCTGCTGCTGTCTGCTGGCAATCTGGACTGAGTGGGGATGGGTGAACTTGGGTGAACCCCTGACGATTCCCGAACAATCCGCGGAAACCACGTTCGCACAGCACGTTCGCACAGCTCTGTTCGCCGCTCCAGAGTTCAGAGCAACCGTTGGCCCTGGCACTTTGCAAAGCCATCTGCAATCGAGTCCAGTCGAATCGAAATGCGAAAGGGGATTCGTTCTTGTTGCTCTCCAACAAAAGGTGAGAGCACATTCTTCTCGGGCTTTCAAAATAAGCTTGTCAGCAATGTCTATGCATCATGGCAAAGTATACGAGAGGCACACGAGAATGGCTCAGTCAACTCATCTCCATCGCAAATCGCCTTGCAGTTGCTCACGTCGTCTGCACCTCCGCCCGATTCAGCAGAAAAGGGTCGGCTATACAAATATTTGCGTGACTACTTCGAAATGTCTGAACTCAACATGATGAACCCCATAATAAGCACCCAAGTCCAAAAGTACGAATATGATCGAATAATTACGCAGCCTCCTCCTCTCTTTCTGTGTGATCAGTACCGTTCGCGATCTCGCGAACCCGGCACCGGCGACGTCCAGCAGGTAGAGGCGGATGTCGTTGCCCATCTGGCGACTCCAGCGCCGTTCCAAGGCCAGATACCGAGGACCTGACTATGAGTGGATTGGTGGGTGTTGCTTGTAGAGGAGATGGATGTAGAAGCCATCTAGAAGCCAAATAAAATCCAAGTAGAATCCAAGTCATACACTCAAGTAGTACTATATAGTGACTATAGTGGCATAGCAATATGTTGAAGCGATGAATGAAGGGCAAACCACCACGAGAAGTGCTGTGATGTTACTCATTCATTACTAGCTGGGATATGACGGCCACTATTGTTGCTCAGCTGTGGCTGAGCCATCTCCAGGTGTTTTTTTCGCGTCTTTTTCGCGTGCTCAGAACTTGGAGTTTTTGTTGCCGCGACACCCCCAACCATTTAGGTTTAGGTACACTTGGAATTACTTGTTCCTCCTCCATGACCAGGATTTGGAATGGAAACGAGGAGTGGATTGATTTATTATGTTCTATTATTTTTGTAAAGAGCTCATCCACCTCTCCAACCACTCCACCCCTCTTCGCCACCGCGCCACACCGCCACCATGCCGCGCCTCCGCTCCGGTTCAGCTCCAAGGCGGCCAACTCGCTGAGCAGCAGCGGCGGCGGGGTGGTGGCGTCCACGAGCAAGAAACCGGACCACAGGAGGCGCCCCTCCGTGTCCACCTTCCGTCCGGTTCGCCCGTCGGGTCCAGCCCAGATGCTTCGTTCGGCGATGTGCGGTTCGGGCCCGGAGTCGCCCGCGGCCGTGCCGGTGTCGACCAGTCGACCATATATTCGACCGTGGAAAGGTTTGTGGTGTTTCAGGAGTTAATCCCGAGTACCTATTTAAAAACGGACCCCTATTAAAAAAAAAAAGTCATGTCGGAACCCCCTAAGTACAGTTTATATTCGTTGTGAAATTACCGCCCTTTCAAGCCGCTACTAAACTACCAACATGGCCGATTTTGGAGGAGTTCTTTTTAAACTAGGTTCCAAAAACAACCGTAACTGACCAGCAGGCTTTCCTTCCCCCAAAGGCACGGACTCACGCAAACGCACTTGCCACCGAGGTCATGCAAAACCGCATGGCACAGCGACATCACCTTTCGAAAGCTTTAGTTGTTAGTCTAATGAAGAATCACTATTCTAATGGAGGTTTTTGTAGGGGGAAAAGGAAGACCCTTCGATCTGGAGGTTTTTTGAATTTTTGATATGAGTTTAATAAAGGATTTTATATTATAACATTTTCCTGCGGGTGACTTTTTGGTTTTGGGTGACCTTATTTTGGTCCACCCCGATTTCTGGGACCCCCTATTAACAAAAATGCGACCGAGGTTTCCTTATTAGGGGGTGGCGGGGGGGGGGCATGTTTTTTAATAGGTGGACCGGATTAATCACATGTCGGCCCCAAAATATTTGTGCATGTGACTTATGAACTGGAAATGATGCGAACGTACTGTGGTCCGGGCCCGACCTTGAATCCTTCCCCCGTTGGAATTCCTCAGCACCACCAAGCGCCCCTGCACCTTCCCAAGCACACCCATGGCCCACTCCTGCCTCCATGATCCGCCACACTTGTTGGTCATCCTGCACCAAGGGGCCTTCCAAGCCCGCCACCAGGGTCTTCCTGCGAAACGTGATGGCCTGGCAGGAATGGCAGGTGCTATCGAAAAGAAGTGTCCCAGATTTGGAAACATCACCATACTGAATAGAAGCTGGGAGGTTGAGTGCACTTCTGCAAGTGGAAAAAGATGGAAAGAGGCAATGAAGCTTGGTGGAGGCGCTCAGAATTTGAGTGGATCAGTTGTGAGTACGGGGCACAGAATTCACCCAAAGATACATGGTAAGTTTCATGTTTCAGGGATGAGCTTCTGTCTTCCTGGTTTAGTTTATCGTTCCAGTGCCTGTATGGTAGCGAAATGGTAGGTCTGTGTGTCAGTTAGTAGGCAAGTGAACACTTCTAATCTAGTCCACCCAACCCAAAATCGACCAAGCCTTGAACCAACACGCTACTTTTGGGCTGGCACCTAGTGCACTCTGTACTGTGAATCTTGACACCATGATGATTCGCTATTACACTCCCTGGAATTCTCATGGAAGTGAAGCATATGGCCCTTTGGATGACCGTTTTCCTCTACTGGCACCGGTGGTTTTCCCACGACTTCCGTTGAGCCGCCCGGTTCCGGTGCACCAGTGCCTCCAGCCCCTGGTTCGGCAGCTCGCGTGACCTGCGCGCCCGGCTGAACGTCCAAGAGCTGGGCGTTCACCGAGGAATTGGAGGAGCTGCGCCAGGTGGGCCAGGGCGGCAGCCTGACAAACAGGAGCCGAATGGATGTTTCATCATGTTCCCGTCTTCACTTTTTGCATGTTTCGAGGATGATAAAGTCATGGGGCATGTTGAGGTTGCACGCACAAACACCCGTGAATCAACCTCTTTCTTTCGCAGAAGTACTTGCTTCCATCCTAGGTACAGCCTCTTCTGGCCGCTGGAACGTGTCAGAACCACGTGTCCGACATGGGGGCATTCGACTTGACAATGGCTTGGCCATGTGGGCATGCAGCGGCATGCAGCGAAAGGGCCATGTTGGAGCTTCATGCCATCTTGGCTCTGCGCACAAGATTGGTTTTGTTCAGAATCAGATGCTGTAAATTGTCGACATCTATATGAGACAACACTGGTGTCATGAAACGAGATCCCCAGCTGAAGAATGTCACCACCAGGGATGCGATCCAACCATTCCGCAAGTTGGCAGACACTGTGATGCCCAAGAGCTTTTGCTTGTCATCATAGACACTCAGTCTCCGCTCAATGGCCTGCAGGGCTGCAATCACCTTGGTGTGGTCCGGCAAATGCACTACCTTGAGCATCGCCTCAGTCAAAAAGAGGGTGTCGCGGGCCAGGACGTTATTGATTCCAATGCACACTTCGAAGACCCTGAACATGGCAAAGGTCAGAACTGAGGACAGCATGAGAATCAACAAGAAGCCTGGGGAGAAAGGATCACTATGAAGAGACCATTCCACGATGCCAGTGAACAGGAGGCCAAGGAGAAGCAAGAACACAATGGCCCCACAAGCATCCATAATGGCAGATTCGTCTTTGAAATCAATCTGAATATATCTTCGCACTGCCCACCATGCTTCAACGTCCTCGACACTCTTCACGTTCGCCAGAACCAAGCGATCAAAGTCGTCGATCTTTTGAGTCTTCTGGGCCACGGGTTTCTCCTTGGGTTCGCCATCTGTTTGCCCCGAGCGGCGTATGACCGGCTTGATGAATGAGCCTTGAAAATGCAAGTATTTCCTTTTCAACCTCTCATCCGCTTTCAACTTGCTATCTTCCAAAGCTTGCCTTTCGGTCGCATTCAAGTACTCAACGGAACCAGAGGAGATACAAGAGAAAACCAGCAATTGGACTTGATTCCGTTTCATCCCCATGGTGGATGAAAAGATTCCAGAAATCGTATTGTTCCAACTCAAGCTCGCTTGAAGAGCTGTTATCACCTTCACAAAAAGATCCCACCATGACACTCCCTCCATGGGGCCAGAGACGAAGTCTTTGGCCGCTTCAAAGCTCCAAAGTTCACTCCATGAGACACCGGGATGCGAAACTCTGGACTCCCCCAGTGGAGTTTCGAACTCCTGACTCTCAAAGCTGTTTAAACTCCTCAAAAGCCTCACCTGCAGAAGGAGCATGCCTGCAAACATCAGAAAGGTTGAGGCTCGAATCAGGACTTTTTCGAAGCTCCATCCAGACTGGGTGACGGACCAGCGTGCCTGAGAGACCTTGGAGAAACTATCTAAGACTTGGTCCAGCTGCCAGCTGTCTGGAAAGATATTGGCAAAGGAGCGCACAATTTGATCCACGCCTGTTTTGGAACACTTTCTCAACTCCTCGCACTTGTGCCAATGAACCTGCGCTGACACTTCAATGATGTGTATTGAGAGAATGCGCCACAGCACGATCGAACCCACACTGAGTATGTCTGAAATCTGATTCACCTGCATCTGCCCCACGATGGAGCGCAAGCTGGTACCCTCCCTGAAGGTTTCCCAGCTACGAATCACAAAGAAGATGTCATTATACACATTCAAAAAGAGAATGGTCCACATCCAGAATTCCTGAAAAAGTGCATTTCCCCTCACATAGTGTAACAAATGCCATTTCTGCCAGCCGCAGGAGACAAACATAAATGGTACGACAATAATGCTTGCACCTGGGATGATGCAAGACATTGCAACCAAGCCCAGCCAAGCCACTCTCATCCAACTCGATCCAATATCTGCAAGTGGCGCTGCTATGGTGCTCTCTTTCTTGAATACCTTGTTCAATAGTTTCTGCGCGTTATCTACTTGATCTTGTCCAGCTCCATCCGCACAGCCAATCTGAGCATCGACATCACTACGTGACGCATCACCGGAAGGATTTCTCACCGGCGCCTGCCTCTCCTTCGTGTCTGGATGACAAGCTCTTGGGGACGAAGCTGACGAGGAGCTCTCGTCGTTCGACGACCTCCCATCCGACTTCGACGAGGACCTCCCATCCAACGTCTGCACCACGTCCACGGTGGTTTCGTCCTTCGCCGGATCCGCCGGATCCGCTGGTCTCGTCGTCTGCAGACCGTTCCGCGCCTTGCTTTTCGCGGGACGACTCACAGGGCGCATGGAGGAATCAGGGGTCCGACCCCTGGAATCGCCACAAACAGCCTGTGGATGCCCTTGGCCCGTGGGTTTGTGGAAAGTGGAAGATGTTAAATGGTTGTGTTCCGAGATTATACGTCTTAATTTCACATCTGGATGGGTCTGTGCTCTCGTATCTGCATGTCATTCTCGCCTTTTTTGCATCATCTACTCAGCTTGAAACCCTTCTGAGCCAAAGGTTGCCATGTTGAAGTCTACAGGCTAGAACGAATTTCCAAGAACAACAGTGAGAACAACATGCACATAGGCAGAAAGGTCTGGTAAGAAAACACAAATAAAGTCTTTTCGAGCAAGAAACCACCAAACATCCTTTCTTCTGCATTTCAAACGCCTTATGGTCAAGCCAGACATACCAAACATCACAAAAACTTCAACCTTCAGCTGTGCAACACAGCTTGCCCCTGCCTGAAATAGCGCGATGGCCGACACGAAGACATCACCGGTACCTGCAGGATCGATCGGTGAAGCTGTGCACCTGGAGTCTCAGCTCCCTGCCAAAATGGGTGCAGATCAGAATCTACAGTGGTTTCAGAGTAGATGGCGCAATCCCCAAGTTCGGTGGTTTATATGGACCCCCATGTGAAAGACATCTGTGGGTTTGTGCCATCTATTCTGAAACCACTGTATTATATAACTGTTTTTGTTGGGTTCAGATCTCATGTCAGTCATGTCGTCCCATGTGACAACGGGTACCAACTGCAGTCCGGAATTGACAAGACTCGACCCGCTGCCTCCGATTTTTGTTGATTTCTGGCACGCCCAGTCGACCGGCATCGACGGAGTTCGGTCCGTCATAGCACGACATACAAGACATGGTTAAAAGGATGTAGATCGTGTGTCAAGGCACATCCCAAAAAAAACTGACCTCTTTTTTCTGGCCTCTAAGACTCTATCTCATCCTTTATTCATGTATCGTGTATGTCGTTTCTGCTGTCCACCCTGCTTTAAAAACCGGTGCATCAAGCTCCTATAGATCAGATCAGACAGGATCCCGATCCCTTCGCCCCCCCTCTGTGACACCCTGTTCGACCCTGTTGGCCCCCACGTCGCATCCGATTCTCTTGGCACTTGCTTGCTTGGGAAGGTGCTTGCTTGAAAGGCCAGACCTTCAGCATCTAAGGAGATCGGCTCTCCCGACCTCGGAGAGCCACATCTGAATAAATCCAAAAAGGGACCGGAGGCGGCTTCAGATGTGATCTTCAAGCTGGCCTTTTTGGGGTCTACGTGTGGGGAGAGAATCGCTGGACGGCTTGACCGAGCCGAGGGCGGTCGTGAAGGACCGTCCAGTCAACCCGGGTCCCGCTCAACGGTTTGGCACACGATGACGAGACGAACATGGTCACCTGGCATGCAGACGACAAATGTGAATGGCATATGATATTTCAAGGAATCTCCCTGTAAACAAAGGCATCTCTGATACTTTCCACGTTCTTTGAGTGTATCCTCCCTCAGACCGTCGTGGCAGTTAAAAATTCCACGCGAAAAAAAGAAAGAAGAAGGTGAGTTGCACAATCATACTATTTTCAGATGGATCTATAGATATGTCATGATATGTCTAGATTCGAGATCCCATTTGTTCCCATTCGTTCTCACCCTGTGGTGTTGCCTCGCAGAGTCAAAACACTCTCACCCAACCGCTCCGTGCACTCACCCCCCTCCGCATGGCTAGCCGTTGAACCCATCGCACCGCCCTCCGAAGCATTCGGAGGTAGGCCAAACTGACCCCAAAGATGGCTCACTTGACAGACCTCGTATGTGTTACCACATGTCATCTGTACAATGCAGCTATGTGTTCTTTTTAGTCTACAAATATCGTACAACATCATTGTGCTAATCCATGTTGATCCAATGTTTTCAGACTTCAGCTTCTATGATCGGTCCGGACGCCGTCTTTTCCCACCCGGAACCATCCGGAACCGTCCGCCGTCCGTTTGTTTGGGAGGGTCGAGATCGACACGAACCCTCGCTGTCGCCTGAATTCGGAGCATCCGGAGGCATAGGCCGACCCCACCCTCAAACCACCTGGGCTCGCCGCGCCCGCGGCAGCAGCCTCGGAGCGGCCCTCAAACCACGCTCCGCGGCTCCGCGGCTCCCAGCTGAGCGCGGCCGATTTGCCGAGCGCCGCCTGTGGACGAGCGAAATCGGAAGGCGCCCGTGGGGCCCGGAGTACCACCACTCCAAATGCAAGGGAAGGTGATGAGATGCGATGAGATGAGCAGGTGAAGGGAACAAGAGAACAAGAGTTACATTGGCTCCCGAGTTCTTCCGATAAACCCAAGTCTAATTCGTTTCAGGCAGGTGCAGTTTGTAGATCCCTTGGCCGAGGTGAATATGCCAACTTCCTCCAGAGGTCGCTCACGCCGCTCTGCCTCACTTCACTCAGACTTCCGATTGACAGATCTCCTCGTTCGGGTTGTGAGGCCCTTTTTTGGTCTCGATAAGGTCTTGACCTCGATTTGGATGACCTCTTGGAAACAAACAGTTAGACAAGTAAGTCAAGCAAGTGATTAACCTCCAAAGTGCCTGCTTCAAGGTCTGGATTTGGGGGACGTCTTGGAGCTTCTATTAAACAGTCCAAGTCACATCACACGCCCCCCTTGTGGAACCGCTCATCCACCGAACCAACCCAGCCATGGTCTTCTCCGCCGACCATGGACTCCTCCGCCGATGTTTCGGCCGTTCAGCGAGGCCGAGGTTTCAAGCCGCGCCTCGTTCATCCATCTCCTGGCAATGGAGAAACTGAACCGAGGCGAACGTGGCACTGGGGAGGACATCAACTGAAGCAAAAACAAGAATCGAAAACCAAGTCAAGCAAGAACTAGAGCACTGGCAGAATGGCTTCAGAATGGCTGAAGAGCAAACCATTTCTTAACTGGTAGCAAATGGATCGGATCGTTCGGTTGGCTTTTCACCTCCAGGTGAAAGCAGAAAACAGGTGGGAATGTGTAGGATCGATGTCTAATTCCCAAACCAGTCTTATGGAGTTTTTTGGGGGGGTTTTGACTTCATAAGCAGGGGTTTGGACACCTTTGAGTGTCCTTGATTCTTAGGGTTGTGTCTTTATCCGACTCTACTCTATCATCCCACTCAAAAGAAATCCAGGGAGCCATGATTG
This sequence comes from Durusdinium trenchii, assembly GCA_963970005.1. Taxonomy (NCBI): domain Eukaryota; class Dinophyceae; order Suessiales; family Symbiodiniaceae; genus Durusdinium; species Durusdinium trenchii. The sequence continues at coordinate 280,584 of CAXAMN010024084.1, read as the reverse complement.
TCCATCATAGCTTCACCAACCCGGGTGCCCGCAATTCCAGCTCCCTAAACCACTCAACTCACTTCCAAACCCCCCCAAACTACTACTCCTTTTGTCACATCAAACCCAAACATCCACCGGCCCATCTACCCGCTCTTCACATGGTTTTCACCCCACGTTACACCCTCCAACCCCGCCTCTTGCAAGGCTTGGTGCCGCCTGCTTCTGCATCTTCGGCTGCGCAAGTAGCAGCAACATGCAAGGCTCAGAAGGACCAGGCCAAGAACCTCAGTCTAGTGATCCCAATCACACCACTCTCGTTTTTTCAAGATTCCGAACACCAAACATCTCCGCCAAATCGTCTACATCAAGCAGATCCATTGAGGATGGCTGGGAATATGTCAAAAGAGGTTCAAAAGATGATGGGAATACGGTCTCAATCCGACTTCGCTCTTGGAAGGACCTGCACTGTGACCTGCACCATCCATTGTTCCATCGTCCAATGCCATCCAACCCGCAGTTCCTTCGCCACGCCACGCTGGCCACCGCAACCAGTGCCGCTCCGCTCGTCGTGGAGCGCGGATGCCCCGGCGTGACCGGCGTGGTCGGCGTGTCGAAGGCCAGGCGAAAGAGGACGAACTGCGTGCCGAGTTGACCTTGGAGGTCTTGCATCTTGAGTTGACCTGTGGCTGAATTTCATAGGACTTCTTTAGGTGAATCCTTAAGAATTGGTTGATGAATCAAAGATAATCAAAGCAAGTAGTAGGTGAGTCCTCCTTAAGATCTGTTGACCAAGGCTCATCAAACCCATAGTGGATGGAATCCTATATAATATAGGTTGGATTGAAAGCGACTAAGGTTCTAAGGGTTCATTGCGGAGAGAATGCAGTTGTTCCTGAATGGAGAGTCAATGTTCTTGTACCGGGTATGTAGGATTGAGTTGCAACTGGAATGATCTTGGTACATCTTGGTCGTTTCCAAAAGCCTAGCAGTCTTGCTGTGCTGAAATCGGACCATTAATCCGTTGCTGTTTCTTGGTCTTTTTGTGGAGCCGACACCAACCAGTCGAAGCTTTTGCATGCATTTGCCAGCCGAAAAGCGCGGGTTGTCGTTGTTGTCGTTCACCAGGAGCACTGCCACACCACCTGGGTACTCATGGCAGTTTCATGTCCATCAAACTTATGCTTTTCATGGACAACATGCGACCACATCCGATAGAGAACTGGAAGTTTGGAAGATAGGATTCCCAAAGGCAGCTCCAAAAGAAGGAAAGACCTGTGGGCAAGGAGAATCAAGCCTCTAGGTGTCCAAAATGCAATCAGTGCAGACACCAGCGGACCTCGAAGGACCTCGGCCCAGCGGACCCGTAGGGAATGGATCGAAGACTGTTTGCTCTCTTGTTCGTTCTTTTTCGGTATGCTGGACGGATGCTGGACCATTCAAGAACAGAAGTACCATTGGCAAGTCCAAAGGTCCACATTCTGTTGACCTGGTGGATTTTTGGCGTCTCTGAAGGTCCGACAAAACCACATCAACACCCAGGGAGGCCTAAAAGGGCCTCGCAACGTTGCAGAGAAATGCAAAGAAAGCACTGAACGTGTGTGAGTTATGTTGACCCTGAACATACTAGCCCTCTCCGACATCCCTGTCTGCATTCGATGTCATCCTCCTTCTTTATATCTTCGCCCCTCACACCTTCCCCCCTGTAGAAACAAAATCTCCTCCGGTTGCTGGGTCAACACGACCCACCAGCCTGAGTCGCATGAGTCGATCCATTTGTAGACGTCGTTTCCCACGTCGTTTCCCACACCGTTCGACTTCTCCTTCATCTCCCTCATCGCCGACGAAAACCGCCGACTCACCGTTCGACGAAACGGCTTCGACTGCTCCCCAGGTGCCAAGTTCTTCATAGCTCTGATGCCTCAGTCGCTCGCTCGCCAGCGTGGCTCCAACCAGGCGACCGCGCAGTTTCTGGTACAGTCAGGGATTGAGAGTCGAGCTGATTGGGACCCGAAGCACTGACTTGATCAGGCATGAACTTCATAGATTACCAAAACAATCCAAAACAAATAGTCACAAACAATACCAGCAGCAAGGCAATTAAAAAATAATTCCGTCATGCATGACTGCTGGCGCTTCGGTGTCTTATTTCTTTTGCACCATCGAGAGGTGTTTCATTGAGAGGTCTTCACCATGAGTTTTTTGAAGGTCTTGAAGTGCTTTTCTCAGCCCCAAAAGCTCTTGGCAGTTGATCTAAAAGGAACTAGCACAGTATGTTATTGGCATCAGTGAAGATTGGTTTCACTTCAGGGGAGTCCATTGGTCTCAAAGCAGGACGCCCTCTCCAACACATGACCGGAAAGCTCAACTCCGGAAAGAAGCACGATCTCCAGGTGTAGGGGTCTAGCTGATTGCAGACCTTCCATCAAAGTAGAAATCCTCACCTCATCTCACTTCTATGCCATTTGGCTAAGACCTCCAAAGAACACATCCAAACCCACCCAGCCACTTCGAAGACCGTTTTTGCCCTCCCAGGCGCCCAAAGGCTTCCGGTGGCACCACCGCCATCGCCTCGTAGTTCTCCACCGCAAGGCCCTCCAAGGGCGCTGAGGGCGTCCAGTGGAGGAGGAGCGACTTTCGGATGGCCGTCAGGTCCTCTGCCCGGTGAAAAACGGGACATCTTCGAGGTCAGAGGTCAGGCCAAGGTGTGAGCAGAAGGTCGGAGCCGAGGTGATGGAAGATGTCTCATTGCAAGTGGAAAAGCTCCTTACTTGGTGGCGAGGAACGTGTTTTTTGGGCAATTTCCCATAGGATTGAGGGAAAAAGACTAGATGTTTCTGGGCTTTTGTGCAAAAACCAATTAAGAGTTATCACCCGGATGCAACAGAAGCCACTGCTGAAGCTGTTCCTTGGTTGCCATCTATTAGTTGAAGTGAGATGTAAGTCTATAAGGTCACCAAACTCAGTTCGACACTTCTTTGACACCACGTCTCCCCATGTCCGTCTCCTCCAAAAAGCACTGCTCACTTCCTGTGGGCACAGTGAGGCGTGAAACCAGACTCCAACCGGTTGACACTTCCACACGGCACCAGGCCCGTTGGGAACGGTCGCCGAGATCGAGATCGATTCAGCCAGGAGGTGCTTTGAGTGCTTGGAGTGCTTTGAGTGCCAGGAGGTCATAGGTTTACCTATATAACATCCAAACCAGGCCGACTGACAATGCTAGCGAGGTCCGGTGGGTCAAACAATCCCAGGACCCAGGGAGAGCAATCCCCTGAGAACTTTTCGACGCCCGGCTCACGTGGTGGGGGTTTTGACCCAGCTCCTCATGCATCAACCATGCCCGTTTCTTGAAGCAAAGTGAATTGACCAGATTTCACCGGTATCTATTTGATAAACATGTGTCTAGACTTGATTCATGTTGATTCCTTTCATGACATGTATCATTGTATCTGTTATTGGGATGCTAACACTCCCTTCCACCAATGTCCTTGAAAAGCACATGCCCCGTCGCAAATCGCGCTGCAGTTGCTCACGTCGTCTGCACCTCCGCCCGATTCGGCAGAAAAGGGTCGGCTGGCCCGCAGGAGATGTTCATACAATAGCGATTCTGAAAAAAGAGTGGAGCTATTTGCGTGACTACTTCGAAATGTCTGAACTCAACGTGATGAACCCAATAATAAGCACCCCAGCCCAAAAGTACAAGTACGATCGAATAATTACGCAGCCTCCTCCCCTCTTTCTGCGTGATCAGTACATCGCGAACGCTACTTGTTTTCTCCCCGGCACCAGCGACGTCCAGCAGGTAGAGGCGGATGTCGTTGCCCATCTGGCGACTCCAGCGCCGTTCCAAGGCCAGATACCGAGGACCTGACTATGAGTGGATTTGTGGGTGTTGCTTGTAGAGGAGATAGATGGATATAGAGAAGCCATCTAGAAGACAAATAGAATCCACGTCATACACTCAACTAAGCGCTGAAGGGGAAAACAATCACGAGAAGTGGTTGCTGTGATGTCACTCATTCATTGCTAGCTGGGATGTGACGGCCACTAGGTCGTTGCTCAGCTGTAAGTGAGCCATCTAGATGTCTTTTTTCGCGGCATGAGCGTGCTCAGAACTTGGTGGAGTTTTTGTTGCCCAGCGATACCCCCAAACATTTAAGGTTTAGGTAAAGTGTGAAGTGTTCCTCCTTCATCATGACCAGGAATTGTGTGGAAACAAGGAATTGATGTTGTTTTTTTCATAGTAGTGGGTCATGAGTCATGAGTGTTCATCATTTGGT
>CAXAMN010024084.1:242489-276222 GCA_963970005.1 Durusdinium trenchii | reverse complement strand
ACGCCGCAGATCGAACAAAACACTGGAAGTTCCGTGATCGAACTGGACTGCTAAGTGACCTTCTTCACAACCCTGATGGTGACCGGTCGCAGGAAGGATCTCGGTCGCTCCGGAAACGCACCAGGTGACCCGTCCGAGGGGTCCAACGACGGAAGGAACAGGTCGTACCCCTCTTCACAGTGTCGGGTTTCAGCCAGCCGCACCAAGTTTTTTCTTAAGCCAGCCGCAAGGTGGTTTGGATCTTGGCCATCAGTTCCAGGTGTGTGTTTGTTTTAATGTGTTTTTCACCCCCAAAAAGAAATTGATCTCGGTCTGCTACCCTGCCGTCGGACCACCTCTTCTGGCTTATCATCGCTCTGGCTTATCACCCTATCTTAGCGGCCGGATGTGTGGTGGAAGAGGAGTCGACGAGAAGCTGATGGTCGACCTTTTTCCTTTCTCAGTGGAGGCAACAGAAGCTTTCTTCTTCGCACTCTTCAGGATGCATCTGCTGTGAGAAGCTCGGGACCCTTAGAAGAGCCAGACATGCGCAGCAAAGGAAATGACATGAAATGACGAACCACCTTCCATTTGGGGGAGCGGTGAATGCCCCCGGGAGTTGAAACAAAAAGTTGCCCAAACGGGTTGGAGCTGCCATTCAATGAAGTGAGTCCTGCCATGAACATGCCATTGGCGACCTGATGAGATGGGGAGCTTCTTGTTTTTTCATGCCATGGTCCTTTCTACAAGCTGAGACCCCCAACACCTGTGCCTGGTCCGACGCCGTCCCCTCTGTGCTTAGCTGCTTGGAGCGTCCAGGTAAGTCGATCGGATCGCGAACCACCGGGGTATCGGTTGGGGCATGGGATCCGGCAGCAGCATCCAACGAACGAGGGATGGGACGTGGCGATGTTTTCAACCATGAACAGTCTTGAGAAGGGTTCGGTTGGAACAGGTCTTGAAGGGTTCGAACAGGTTGGAACGTGGGCTTTTAGAACCGGAAGCTCATCCTTTGGCGAAACCGAGTCCCAAACAAGGGACTCTAAAACAGATCAAAAGGAGGCAGGAACGGTCATGGTTCCCAAACACGCTCCAGTTCAGAGAGAGAGAGAGAACCTGGCCCAACCATGGACACCGTGACACCTGGGCCTTTTCTGACAGTGGTCTTCGAAGCTTGCTCCAAGAGGCTTCAACGCTCTTGGTCCACCTTTTTCCAGCCGCCCACCCATGGCCCATCCTCCAAACCCCTCTCCAAGAGGCTTCAACTCCTGTGGAAACGCCTCCTCCCCCACAATAATGGGCCCGCCGCGCCGTGGCAAAAAGAGGGGTGGCTGGAGTCCAGAGCGCGCGAAGGCGCGCGGCGCCACGTACTTCAGGGACTCGGGCAAGGACACCGTGCTCAACGAGCTACAATGCTCGAAGGCACCTGATGAAAGGAGATGAGGGCGGATAGGGGCGTGCTTCTGCGGCTGATTGGTGGCCGTTTAGGTGGCCTCCAAGCAATTGGACTGAGGTAAAGTGCACTTGCTAGCACCTTCAAGTTTAGATGACGGATTCGGCACCAGAACACCTCAAAGACCATCCCTGAAGATATATCTGAAGATCCTTTTGGAGCAAAACGGGTGACAACGCATCCTCGGTGTCGGGTGCATTCCAGGAGTTCCAAAGGGGTGTTGGTTAGTCCCTAAGTGATCATGGGCGCCCCAAATATTTCGGCACTCCTTTGGAGCTGCGGGTTGTTGATTCTGAGTGGTTTTCGTGCTGGTTGTTCTTGGTTCGATTCTGTGTGTTCAGCTTCCAGAGGGCCAATGGACCGAAGAAAAGCATCGGTTCTTTGAAACAAAAGGAACTCAACCAGGAGTTCCATATATGTGGCTGGTGGAACTTGGAACATGGGCCAGCAAGACCCGCCCCACCCCGACCCCATCCACCACACTCCTCCACTCCGGTTGCCCAGTGACCGGACGCCCCCAGTGACCCGTCACGGGCCGCGGCCGCGGGGCCGCGGGGTGGTAGTTCGTCGCTGCCACCGGGGCACAGTCCGAAATCTCCATCAGGGCGTCACCCAGGGCCAAGACCTTCAGTTGGCTACAACTGGCCTCAGCACCGGCCAGCTGGCTGCGCGACATGAAATTCTGCGCCAAAACCGGTGGGATCTCAGGACGCCTGAACTGAAGGCCGATTGGGTTGGTGGGTTGGTGAATTGGTGGGAGCGACATATATGCGCATACCAAGCCAATTCAGTCCACCGATCGATCCTCCAGTATCGAGGTGGCTAAAATGTCGTCGATGTCAATGTCTCCCTACAAGTCAAAGACCTCATTTTACTGGAGATTGTCATATACAACACCAATACTTAAGGATGTAAAAGACCACGTTTTAGCTGGGTGTAGGGGTCTCTCTCCACCAAGTGGCAAACGCAGCACGGCCAATGCGTTCCACACAAAAGGGAATGTCCAACTCCTCCTCAGAAAAAGAACAAAGAAAAACACGCTCCGCGACACTCCGAAGTGCCCTCACGGCTTTCAGTCAACAAAAAGAATGAGATGGACCTGCTTGGGTATATCCCAGTCATTTACTTGTAACAGTCGCTGATGATGCTTTTTTCGTAGACCTTTCCCATCCTTTCCCAAAAATTCATCTTTCTACCGACTGTTCTTGGTCGTGGCAACAACCCGGTTGAGTGAATGCAGGACCCGGATCGCCAGAACACTGGAAGCCCACTCAGTTTTCAGCATGGGGGTCACCAAACATACCAACAGAGGTTGACAAACCTATAGACTATCCCATAGGTACCCTAGTAAGATGGGATTGATCGGATTGCTATAACATACCAGCACCCACCCCGCCCTTTGATGGAGGTTGAACGCATGGGTCTCAGTGCTGAAATCTTCGGCTTGGTCTTCCAAACACCCGGAAACCTGACCTACTCGGAAGCTCAAGCTTCATGGTGGACTGGTCAGTCTGCAGGTCTTGATCCAGCCATCATGTCTCTGTCTGAATCTTCCAAAGACCACCAGGACACCATCCATCTCTCAGAGGAAAAAAACATGGCCTATGCCTTAGCTAGGGGCCCTTGGAATATCTATTTGTGATTGGCCATTAAAAGAAAAGACAAAATAATCTACCTCCAAAAGCCTCCACCATACTTCTCCCGCTCAAGGCCACCGTGTCTCCCCCTCTTCGTCGGCCGAGCTGCCACAGAGGAACACCCTTCGAAGGCCGAGTCGCCAATCTCCGTGAGGGACCTGCGCTGGCGACCGCGACAGGGAAACGCGCAAGGGGCCGCAAGGCCCACGATCTCGTAGCTTAGAACATGGGCGAGATGGCCTTGTAGAGATGACACAGGTACCTGGACCTTCCAGGGGGTGTCCTGTCTCGGCATAGTCTAGGGGTGACCCGGCCAGGTGACCCCGGAATGAAGGTGCTGATATGTGCTTGTACTCATGGTTCATTCATCTGAGGTACCAACTGAGACTTCAGGGTGGAGCGCAGAAAAGAAACGCAAGGTGGGCCATTTTGGGCAGCAAAATCGTACCAAAAAAAATCAGTATAAATCCACAAAACTGGCTGTTTCAAGAGGAGAGCTTGTAGATCGTTGAGTCCAGTTTGAGAAGCACCCCACCTCACCCCACTGAGCCCGCAAAAGCGTGAGAGACCATCTCTCAGCTCAAGTTCGTGCTCTGCTGGGCGTCCAGCTATAGCCACGTGCTGTAGGAATTGGTGTGATTGGAAACCCTCTGGTGAAAAATTGAGGAGAAGGTCCGGTCAATGCTGGGCGTTCACGAAATTGACTTGAAGAACTCATGGCCTCCAGGATCTAGGTCGATGGGTGCCAATGTTCCCCTGAGACAAACCAGAGATACAGCAATAACTCACCCCGAATGGTGTGTCATTGCGCTAAGAAGGCTCATGTCATTTCCACAAACGCATGTCTTCCCGGTCTACACCGATCTCAGCACCGGCAGAAGATGCTTGTAAACCAGCACCGGCAGCGCAGTAAATGCTGCTCAACTTATTTTCAGAGGGTGCGGTGACTACTACGGTTTTTTCGCTTTTGACCTCTCGTGCTTCCAACCTCTCAAAAAAAATATGAACGCAACGCACCGTCCCGTCCAAAACGAACGCACGTCCTCGCCCATCACCGCGCGTCAACGCACGGCCTCGAGAGCTTCAGGGTTTTCGCCTGGCGACCAACGAGGTCGTCCGCGGGGCAGCGCGGCGGGTCCCACGTAACGGATTACGTCTAAGCCAGATTAAGCCAGAATGAAGCGCGCGCCACATGGGTCACAGCAGGCCTTCCGAAGAAGCCGAGATCGGTGGGGGGTTTTGACATTGCATGGGTCTGTGGAATGAGATAAAGGATGATAAAGGTGCATATTGGAGGATAGGGGGTGCCCATTCTCCCATTCACTGGATGGGACCCAAAACCAACCCTGGTGTTCTGTTTCCATTTTCTCGGAGGTTCTGCCGGATTGAACATTTGACACGCCAAAGTGGTATGAAGTCAAGAATTTCAAAACAAGATACCCCTTCAGCGACTGGTGCTGTGGATGGATGGATGTGGTGGATGGATGTGGCTAGCGAATTCCCAACGAGAGAAAACAAAGAGCTGAAGGCCGCTAGCCGAAAACCTGGAGGACAAGACCTCTCACTTATTCTAGTGGATGGCTAAGAGCTCCTCCATCTTTCGTGTCACTGTCAAATGATATATTCTGTATTCAAACTGCTGGAGTTCTGCTCGCTTCGATGTCGACGGTCGCCAGCCCACCCTTCGCCTCGAACCCGACGCACCGAACTGCCGCCCCTTCGCCTCGACGCAGCCAGCGAAGGCGCACTCGCCAATCTCCTCAGCCCGGAGCGAGTCGGACGTGGGGGGGACATGAGTCGGAGTCGGAGTCAGTGCCTTGGATGGGACTTGATCAGAAGGAAGTATCAGTTGTCTCCACGATGTTCACCCGTTCGACAGTCGATCCTGAAGTCGGAAGGATTCAGGTTCATGCACTGATCGCGCTGAGTCAATGGGCATTCTCGTGGAAAGCACGAAGGAAAGCAGAGTTTGGAAGGAGACTTTCAGGTGGTGGGAGGGTTGTCCATCGGAAACCAACAGAGGAGGTGGTAAGATGAGTCTGAACTCCCAGCAGGTCTACAACATTAGATCAGAGGAGTGTACATAAGTGTTGATGTTGGTTGATGAACATTCGACATCTGAACCACCACAAGCACAGCATTCACCAGTTCCTTTGTACTTAGATGGCTATATATCTGTCAAACCGCATCAACCACTTGTTGAGGCGGTGTTTCACCAACCAAACCTTAGCAAAACTGCAAAATCCAACTCAATAAGCATGAATCCTGCAAAGCCGAAAGAATCGTTATGTCCCAGACGCGACCCGTCTGGGACTGCCATATATACATACATTGGGGTGGTGCCAGGGCGGTTAATTGATCGGCATATGTTCCAGTCCCATGGAGTGTATTATATATAATATGCTATAAATACATGAAATCGTTGAATCTGCGCGCGATTGTCCCCAAACCCCCAAGATCCTCCGAGTCTCCGCCTCTGAGATTTATCATTGATCCTTTCCTTCCTTCCCCCTATACCAGGACACCCGATACCTAAGGGGTTTCCATTGATAGCCCAGATGTTCCCGGCTTTCCATGAACAATGGGTCCTGGTACGCCAACTCCGTCCTCCCACTGTTCCACCTGTTCCACGGCTCCCACCCACCTCTCTGGACCCCAGGTCTCCGTCACCGAATCCGGGATCTCCACGTGTTGCAGCCGCACGCAGCCCTTGAACGCCTCGCTCGGCCGCGGCCGGGGCCAGTTCGGTCCGCGAGCGGGTCGGCTCGGTCGGCCGCGGTCCGCGGCTCGGGCGGCGGGTTGGTTGGAGGTGGGGGTCGGAGTGGGGGTCGGCGGGTCGGAGGGGGTCAGACACCCGGCTCCAGGCGGTTAGAGGCATCCAGCTGTGGGGTGCAACAAACCATACCCAGACTCGACCGCCCTCTGGGAAGATTGGCATACCAATGCCAATCAGTAGGAGTGGTGGGAAGGGGTGAATTGATCGGCATACATTCCAGTCCCATGGAGTGTCTGGGATAGGTTGATCTGTGCGGGTGTGTGTGTGTGTGTCTTCTCTTGACACCTTCAGAAGGTGCCCGAAAAACCTGAAGGTCATGGAGCTGATCGGGATCGGTCCCAACAACTGTCTACCCAGATGCTCCAAAACTGTCGACACCGTGGTCCCTCAAAACCATACAGATTGGAGGGTCCGAACCCCTCGAGAGGATTCAGGTGTCTGGCCCCTACTGAACGGGAGGGTCCAGGGTCGCGTCTAGGTAGATGTGCTCTCCCAAAATCTCCAAACACCCCCTACAGGCCGTATGCAGCTTTCCCGCAACACGACGCAGACTTGAGGTAACCACATGAAGCAACCTCCACCCAGAAACCCTGTCCCCAACTTCCCACTGGTCCCTGCCATCGATCCAGGTGGCGGAAGGACCGATGTGATGGACGCTCGCAGGGATGATCAACCATTCCAGCTGGGTGCAGCGTGCAAAGGCGCCGTTGGCGATGTCCAGGACCTCGGTCCGCGGTCCGCGATCCGCGGTGCGTGGAGGGTCACCCGGCGCGTGGGCGGCCGATGCAGTCTCCAAGTGTTCTGGTGTTTGTCTCCTCTGGTGTTTGTGATGTCAGCAGTCTTTCTTGGAGGTTCTTTTTCCAGCCCGAAATTGTTCAACATCGGAGTTTCTCAGTGTTCTTCGATCGTCGAGAATCTAGATATAGATTGAATCTACCAGGACCCTCCAAGGGGTGCCCTGTCTGGAAGCTATAGGGGTAGTTCATTGGACACCCCGACATAGTTGCATGAAAGGTACGAAAGTGAATCGCTCGAAATCCCCCGCCCGTTTCGGAAACTCCAGACTCTTTTTCGGAGGTCTCTTCCAGTCCAAATCTTCACAAGCCCCTATAGGACCGAATCTGTTGCTTAAACCAACACCGCGGGTAGCATCACCCAAAAAGAGCCCCTTGAAAGCTGGGAAACCAAAACAACCATGGTCCATGGTTGTGATCCCCACTGGTCGCCATCCATAGCGAACGGGAGGTGGGCTTTGAAGATGCGAACGCTCCGGCTCAGTCACGTCTACCACCACGACCCGTCCGTCCGGAACGACGTGCGGCTGCATCGTCTGGCCAGGGCGCCGAATTGGGGATCGCTAAGGACCGAAAGCCTTGGGGGACGACATGGCGACATGGCTTGGCTATGGCTGGTGGGTTCGGAGACCGACTGGACCACTGGCAGGTCGGCCGCTATTGCTAAGAACCCAGTATACCTTCCGTGAAGGTGAAAAAACATGCAGCACATGCGCAAGCTTTCTTTCGGGGTCCCTGGACTCCAAGAGACTATGCTGACTACCCTCTATAGAGGTGGATCTCCATTCTTCACACCCCTTTCTTCAGGTTCAGGATAGTCCATATGTGGATGTTTTCTGGAAAAAAATGTGGTGAACCATTGAGACCATGTATTTTTGGTCCTAAGTGGTCGGCACTTGGTGAACCATCGATTTCAGAACGAAACCACCGGGACACATCTTGGCGCTCTCCAGGCTTTTGAAGGCGCGGGACACCAGAACTGAACGCAGATGTCAAGGCTCCGTTTGCTGAAAGATTACGTTTGTGTCTTCGGTCACACGTTTCGGCTCCCTTTGGTTCGGTCTTCTTTTCACGTGGTCCGTGGTCCCTGAGGCCACCGTCTAGGCCCGGCGGCCGGTTTGGGGTGTTTCTCGGGGTCTTCCTTTGGGGTGGTGTGGCTTTTTCAGTGCAGTTCGAGAACTTTAGGAAGTGCATGTCTGATCATGTCTGGAAAGATGATGTTATAGAATGTTATAGACATGGCTATCAATGATATACCAGCATCATCCAACAGGTCACCAATATGTTGACCCTTTAGGGCCCCACCCCCCTCTTTTTGGACCCGAACATGAAGGCGTGGCGAGGTGATCACGGATTCACATCGCGACAGCTCGCGACAGCTCCATGCCAAGACACTGCAATTGGCAAAGGCCCCAGGCCGCACCTGGGGAATGCTGTCCGGGGGGATGGTCAAGGTCGCCAACGAGCCTCAGGGCTGCGCGGAGCTGCGAAGCGAAGCCTGGCCGCCTTGGGCAGGGTAGATCTCCACCCGAAGTAGGATTCCTGGCCCGGCATTGATAAGGTGTTTAAGAAGAACCCTTGGTTTGAATGCAGGATTTTAGACTACAACATACCAGCTCAAACAGGTTTTAAAGGGTCGTCTAAGAATGTCTTAGTCTTAGACTCCCAGGGTTCACAAACTTCTTGAAGGGTGATCTCCAGCTGAGATGGAGACCATCCACCTTTCAGTGCCTAAAAGAGTTTCAACGAACATCCAGAAAAAAGGTCACCCCTGTTCCGAATGGGTCCAGTCGGGTCGAGGCCGGTCACATCACACGGTTCCCAAATCCTTCCGTTTTCCAACGGCAGACCCCGTCCGGAGAGCCCGAGCCCGGACGCCCGGCCGGTGCCACAGACGCCGGTTGCGCCGGAAGATTCCGTCCAACGAAGCCGAGCGCCCGGCGGTGCTTCACATCGGCAGGCCCGGTGCTTCAGGGTTGAACCCGGATGGGCTCCTGTCGGACCTTCTGAGAAGGTGTTTAGGATGGGTGCCAGGAGGGTCCAGTCATACCGAACCTGAGAAGGTACTTGGAGGTGTAGGGGAAGGGATCTGCATCGCTCAAAAAAGATCCGTCTTTGGACTGGAAAGGATGCCTCCCGGTACCCGAACCAATCCCGGTTTTGAGGGACCAAGGAACTGTTTGGAGCATCTGGGCTAGCTATACCCAGATACTCCATGTATGCCATATATGCCTACATTGACCCCCAAAACCACCCCAATGTAGGTAAATATACCAGTCCCATGGAGTGTCTGGGATGTATATTCATTCACCCCGCTCAAAACCCACCCCAACTGGCCTTTTCTGGGCTAGCTATATGCCAGTCCTCCGGCCATCGTTTCGGGGTGAAACCATGGTCCAAGCTGGTCACGACTCACGACCTACCTCGATCCCTGAAGGGCAAACCCGAAACAAAGAAGCAGTTCGAAAGAAACGGCCCACATGCAGTTCGACGTTCGCTTAAATTGAGCCCTTGTGGACTTCTTTCTCCCAAAATTGGTAACTATAGAAAAAAAGACACATCTGGTTCCCAAAACCCAATGCATCGTTAATCATGAATCATCAAGAATCATCAAGAATCATCATCATCATCAATCATCAATCATCATCGATCATAATACATTTATCTTTACAGTAAAATTCTGAAACCTAATGCTATCCACAAAAACAATTGATGGACTCCACCTGTCGTCCTATTCGTCAACCTCGCCGGGCCACTGCAGCCTGAAAAGGCTTTGCTACCAATGTAGCCCACGGAGCCTCACTGGTGCCAAGTTCATGTGCAGCCGGAAGTCCATGCGTGCAGGTGCAAATATGGGTGCACCATGTTGCAATGATGGGAGATGGGCAGGAATTGTGAGATTCAATGAAACATGTTCCAGAATTCGATTTGCTGCACTGAATCTTAGATCTCTACTTGTCAATCACATCTCCCAAGCATGCGTAAAACCAGTCGAATACACACCGCCACACGGCTTCGCGCGGCTCCCTCGCTTCGGCGTCAGCCCGCGTGCGGCGAACGGAACGGCGAACGGCGGAGTCTCTTCCTTCGCTCCAGGGCACTGGGCACCGTCAAGCTGCGAAGGGCTTTGCATCCCTCGAAACTGGCTTCGCCAATGTCCGTCACCTCTCGACGTACGTCGTTGCGGTGCGTGTCGCGAACCGTGGAGCGAGGCGGCGGATCGGGCGGTTCGGTGGCACGACGCGGGGGAGGGGGGGGCGGTTTTCGGTCTTCCGTCGAGCGGCTTGGCTCCGGAGAACCTCATCGCGCCAGTTTTCAGGCCCCTGAAACCGAGGTGGCAAGTGGACTCCTGGCTGGGCCGCTCTTCTTGGAAGGGAATACTCCACACAACATGACCCGCGGTGGGTCACCGGGTGCGTTGAACAAACCGCCACGGCACGGAATCGGGTAGCGTGACGCTGAACAAGGAGGTGCAATGCTGGAAGGCCGCACTGCCAATCTCCTCGGCGACTCAGCTCCGGAGAGCGGCACCGTCCGGGAGATTTCAAGGGCGAAGCCCTGTTGTGGCGACCAGACGTCAAGCAAGCATGAAATGGTGGGATGGTTTTATAGGTTTATATCTTCACTTACGACTGCAGGCATGGGCATGGGCATGGAGAAGCGTAAACCAAGAACGAATCGAAACCCAAAATTCCTCAACACCAGTCAAATCCAATTAACCTGAAAGTGTTCATACGTACGTTCCCTTGCTTACATTCCCTTAAAAGGCCATCCAAGGCCCCTATAACCCTTCACTAGTAGCTTCTTGCTCCTAGTAGCGATGTCCTTTGTTACTATAAGTAGCTTCTAGTAGTCATCCCCTTTGTTACTAGTAGCTATAATAGGTCTCTCCGTCGCCCATCCCCCCAAACCCGCACCACGGAGGGAAGAGCCCTCCCGACAAACACCGAGGTGGCGAGAAAAAGCAATAAAAAATGCATGCGCCACACCCTACAAGTCTCCAAGACCGCGTAGCACGGTCTGTGACCTCCTTAAGTCATGCTTAAGTCTTGGTTTTATATATGTCTTTGACCTGTAAGGGACACAATGAGGCCCTCCTTCCTCCATCCTCCGACTCGGTCTCCCCTCCCAGGCGTCGGTGACCGAGTCCGGAATCACCACCTCCCGCAGGGCGCCGCAGCCGGCGAACGCGCCGGCGCCGATCTCCCTCACGGTGTCGGGGATCACCACGCTCTCCTCGGCCGCCGCGGACGTCGCCGCGCGGCGCGACGGGGAGCGCGGGTCGTCCGCGCGCGGACGTTCACGTGACGTGAGGCGGGCGGAGGCCGGGAGGAGATGCGAAGGGGGTGGTGGATCTGCGTAGAAGGTGGATTTTTGACGGGTTGGAGGAGAGTTGGAGATGGTTGGATGGTGCTTTGTTTGAGGGGGAGGTGTATAGTCCGCAATTAGTTCTCGTTGGGTCGAATGTTTTAGGTTGGTCAATTGGATTAAATTGGTGGAATGGATTGGAATGGTGGATGGATTGTGGGTTGACGGTGGGTGGTGGAGGCCATCCATCTTGTCCCATATAGTATTAAAACAGAATCCAGGAACCCCATCAAAAGCACCGAACAGAGTGAACATCTTCAGGAAATCAGCGATAGCGGGCGAAAGCTGAAACCAACAGATCTTGGATCCCTAGCTCTCCTATCCGCTGCAGCGTTAAAACGGTGACCTCCCCGGTCTCCGTCTCCGTCCGTTCCGTCCGATTTAGTGAGCCGAGGGCTCGAGGCTTTCACAGCCTTCGAAGGTGCCTTCGCTGATCTTGGTGACGGAGTCGGGGAGGGTCACACCTCGATCGAACAGCGGACGGACCGGCAGGTGTCGCTCCGACCTCTGTGGAGTGGACGGAGTGACCTCTGTCTGTCTGTCCTCTGTTGGGGATCCTCTGCCGATGTCGTGGAGCGGACGGCAAAGGAGCTCTGGGATGGTTCCGAGCCAAATCCACGAGAGGAGCTCGGGCACTATCCCAGATCCAGGATCCGGAAGGAGTCTTTTTCTTGGGCCGCGCAGCTTCTTCATTTTTGGTCCATCCTTCCCAGGAGTTGAACAAAGGTGCTTTCTTTCCATTCAGGGGTGCCCAGAACCTCCACCCTAGGGATCCAAGCACCTTCTCAGAAGGCACTTGGACCCTCCAAACCTACATAGCAGTGTCGCCAATCACCGTACCTGAGGTTCGGTACGAAAACGGATCCCTATAGAGCCACTCCACCTACCTCCGGGACGAAACACGTTCCCTCACTGGTCCACTCCACCTCTCCAAGTGGCTCACGAGTGACTGGCATCCCGAGAACGCATTTTCCCAGATCTCCTCAGTCGGTCGAGCCGGAGCCCCAACTTGGACGAGACGCTGTGTCACGCGGCGAAGAGAAGCACGTCGGTGAAGCACCGGAGATCGAAGAAGGTGAAGAACATGCGGAACATGGTTACCATGCATGGTTACATGGTTATAGAACATGGAACATGCAATTGCTGCTATCATGGTTACCATGGTTCGTTACATGCCATCCATCTCCGCGGGGCGGGTGCTTCGGTGCCCCGCTACAGAACCCACGTCATCACGACGGACCCTGCCGCATCCCCCGACCAGCGCCCCTGTGGATGGTGGTCCACAAAGAAATACCAGCGACATCTATATAGAGCAACATGCGAATGCAACGGAGGGTTTGCACACCCCTTGGCCCTGGCCCCTGTGTTTTTTTCCAACAATCCTTTGCCTGGTGCTGGACAACTCTGCAGACTCTACATATAGTCACTCCCTTCCATTTGGATGGGCAGTTCAGACAGTCCGTGTTTCTGTGTGCCTGGTGATGTCCTGGAATTTCAGCCATGAAATCCAAATTGTGTCCTTCTCTATTCCAAGCTCGGCAAGGTCTGTTACCCTCCAAAGAAGCACCGTGGACAGAAACTAAGAGTGAAAAAACTGAGAAAACTTGGAGTGTTTTCGAATCTTCCTCACCACCACACCTAGGACCTGGCACTTTGTGTCATAGTCCAAAATCTTTCAAGCAACATCCGCACTACGCGGGTGTTGCAAGGTTCGTCCAAAACCGCATGCCAACCCAATCGCCGGAAGCAGCAGCGGATCTCGACCATCCCCGACCCAAGGGTCCGTGACGGAGTTGGGGATCTCGATCTTCTCCATGGACAAGCAGTTCGCGAAGGCCTCCCCAGCTCTCCAGGAAGGCGTATACTTTGTGGTGCTTCCATCCACCGTGGGGGCACGTGCGCGTGTGCGGTTGCGCACGACGTGGTGGTTTTGCACGTGGGTCTGGAAGCTCAAAGCACCGGAGGAAAAGCGCCAAACATGGTGTTGGAAGATCAGGATCATCATGGATCATCATGATCCGTTTTTTGCTGGGTGCTGTTTCAGGACTTGGAATCAGGAATCCTGGAAATCTTGGGCCTTGGAAGGTTGGAATGGTTGGAATCCTCCATGTCGCATTTGGCACCTGCGATCCTCCAAAAAATTTGTCTAAATCAGTCTTTGCCTGACTTCGTGACGCACACGCGTGCTGTGGGAAGTGGCATGCCAAGAATCACGGGGTCGTTTCAAGTGCTGAACACAAATATGGTGTCTGACAGAGATCTTATCAGAGTCCTGTGATCTCAGAGTCCTGTGAAAATGATTGTGAGATTTTGAAGCATCCATCTCGCCGAGACGTCCGAAGCCATGGGGTGCTGAAGCCATGCATTCTCTCTTGGTGTATGACATCGGAACATGCGTTCGGAATTCAGACCGTCTGAAAAGAGATGAACTTACCAGCACCACCCAGGTCCGGTGGTTTATAGACCATCGATTTTCCATCTGATAACCACTCTTCGAGTGGTGGTAATCAGACCTTTCAGTTCAATGAAATGCTACGCCATACCCAAGCTCGCTGTAGCCGCGCATGCACTCCCTGCGCCTGCTCTCCGATGTCCGTGACCGTGTTCGGGATCTCGATCCGCTCCAAGCAGATGCAATCGCGGAAGGCGGCCTCGCCGATCTCCGTGACGGTCTCGGGGATGAGGACGCTGATGAGAAAGGGGCAGTTCTCAAAGGCATTGTCCTGGAGATCTGAGAGCAGAATCTGACGACTAGTCACAAGGACAATCGCTACTAGTCACAAGGGCATTACTACTATAAATTAATGCTAGAAGCTTTGTATGCTGGAATGGAGTTGGCAAGGGTAAAAAATCGGAATGGAGACGGTTGAACATCCCGCCCGGATGGGGTGTGAAAAAAAACGCTGGTGGTCGAGCACCAAGCTGGTTCCCGAGGTCCATAGTTGGCGGAATGTACTTGTTTGGATCTTGGTAGTGTCTTTTGGGGGATCTTACTGTGGATGGGGTGAGATGAACTGGCCATGAGGCTTAAGGCACCAAGAGGATCTGTCTCGGGTCTGTGCTCCCATCCGCTGGGAGGCGGTGGGAGGAGGCAACTGAAATGATATGAAATGCATGGTTTTACACGTTTATTTGTCTGTTCCGCTAATCCCCCCATTCCCCTTTGTCCTCTGGTTTCCCCCATCCTCTCTCTCTACCCCCCTTCTCATTCTACCAAACCTGTCACGGGGCCGGTCACATCTCTCACTTCCGTGTAGCGCAGCGCCGCAGCGCCTTGGGGGCCAGACTCGCTCCTTCCCTTCTGAACACCACGCCGAACACCGGCCATCTGTCACGGCCTCGATCTCTGTCACGCCGCTGGGGATGCTCACGAAGCGCAAGTCTTCCAGGTCGCAGGGCGACTCGTCCTCCGACCCGGTCGACCCCGGACCGCGGGGACCGAGGGGACCGCGGCGTCGGAACAGGACGGCCGCGTTCCGTGGGCCCCCTTCCAAGTAGATGGGCGTTTGTGGATGAAGGTGGTTGAGATTTAAAAAAAGAACAGCTTCAACAGGTCTCCGAAATGGAGGGTTGGGAAGGGCCCAACAGGTTTCAATTGGTGAGCTGGTTCAGTCGGTGCTGGAAATGATGTCGTTCTTTTGGGGGGAGAAAAAGGGGAGCATGCGGCCCCCTACGTCTCGGTCGCCGCCCACCGCAGTCCGGTGCCGACCTAAATCAAGAAGGGTCCTTCTTGGCACATTGGACGGGCGCGATGCTGAAGACCGCGTCGAGGACTTCCTCCTTCTCGATTTGGAGCTCTTCCAAGGTCTTGTCATTCTCCAACTTCCGATCGCCTGGCGACGCCGTCACCGCGCGGGGACGGCGGGGCGCGCGCGGACCGCGGTGCGCGCTCGTGGTGCGGATGGCGGTGAGCTTCGCTCGAGGCCCCATGTGGACCTTCCAGTCGATTTCATGAGTTCTAATGTGGACTCCTGGTTATTAATATACTAACCTCCCCTATATTTTTGAAATTGAAATCCTTTTCATATATGGGGGGTTACTAATCAAGGGTCTACATTCTATGTCCCGACACTGCTGGTCGGAGCCGAAAGGCTGTCAGCGCTGTCTCCCGTTGCTGTCAGCGCACGGATGGTTCTTCAAGGCTTCAGAGGCCGCGCGCATTGGACCGACTGCTTCCTCCATGTTTTTGGTCCGTTTGCGTCAAACCACGCCCCAAGAAGAATCACCAGAATGCCAGAAGGTGGTGGTCATTCATGAACGTTGTAGTCAAGACAGTGTGTTGTAGTCAAGACAAACTCTACAGAACTGCGAAGAAATGGCCATCGCTGGACGTCTTGTGCATCGATCTGTGTGATTGGGCTACCTGGTAGCCCATGTGATGCAGGCTACCACCACTACCAATTCGGGGTGAAATGAGTCATTTTCCTAGACTTTCAGGGCTAAGAGCGCCACACAACTGAATATGAGAGGCCAGATCGGATGCTCCATGCTACTGCTGTGGAACACGCGAGTGTGAAGGGAGACCCATGCTAGTTGCAGGAAGCCCAGGCAGCCGCACCAGGCCCACAAAATCCTCTTGCGACTTGGGCATCTCGATCGTTCCGCACCACTCCCCCCCCGGCAATTCACCTTACCATCCACCTGATTCAATGTCTGCGCCTGCCCTTGGAACGACGCACCGTCCAAGCGTGCACCCGCGGCGGGGGGAATGGACCCGCCATGTGGACCGCGGCTGAAGAGCCGGCCGCGCGACACACCCAGCGATGGACCCGTGCGGACGGACCCTATGCCCAGGCCTCGGATGAGTTCCAAGGTCGTGAGGCGCTTGCTGAAATCATCCAAGGTGGGGTGTGAGAATCTCAGTTGTCGTTTGAGGGCCCGGACGCTCATGTCGGGCGTCGCCTGCGCAGGTGTGAGCTGGCAGTGAGTTTGAAACACGGCTGCTCTCCAGGCTCTTCCAGGTCAAAAACCAGCATGGGGATGATGACTTAAGACAAAAAAAAAAGCGAAAAGCATGGAAAAGCGATCGTTCTGGAGGAGTGTCTTTTAGGGGCTTTGGTTTCTCGCAAAACATGGCAACATATGGCAACTGTCTTCCTTTGAGTCTTTTAATGAGACTATCTACCGGTCTTTCAAGACCTTGGAGCCTGATGCATGCTTCCTGCGACCGTCCGGCACCCATCTGAGCCCGGACCTCCCCCAAAAAGACCAGACCCACAGTGTCACCTCGACCTCGGACGGACTCGACCTCGGACCGGAACGACGTTCGCATCTACGGACGGACGACTCCCCATGGTTGGTGTGATTCTGGTCCCGTGCCGGAAGCTTGCTGGACCCCAGGCGGGCGGCTAGACCGACACCCGGACGGACCCGCGCCCACACCGCCCCGCGGGCTCCCGCGCTCTGCTGCGCCGCGGCCTCGAAGCTGTTGGTGGAGCCGCTCATCTGTCGCACCCGCACAATCTGGATCAGCGGCACGTCGGCCACGCAGCCGCGCGCGGGCGGACAGTGCGGCGCGGCAGAGTCGGCCACGGCGGCCGTGGCGGACTCCAACCAGGTGGCCATGGTGCGGAGAAGGAAGAGAGCCAGGTGATCTAACCTGTGTAGATCCGGATCTGGATGGAACAAGACATCTAATTTATATATCATATGATGTTATTTGCTTTTATATCATATATTATGTATTAATTATATATATTATATGTAATATAGTAATCTCTCTATATATACATCTTGTTATCGGTGGTTTGTATAGTACGGCAGGCACTTCCCCATACGCCACATGCCCCCCTAAATTCTCATTGATTTACTTCAAACAGACATGTGTTTTCATCCTCGTCCTGTCCCGTTCGCGGAAAAAAGAAACAATAAGAAACATCGGGTCCCGAACCGCCGTCGGCTCGCATGGACGAGCCGAACCTTGTCGCCTCCTTTTGAAGAAAAGGAAAAGCAAAGGCCGCCCCAAAAATGACACCCAGATGCTTCGCGAGTTTGACCTCATGGTTTCTTCTCTCATGTCGTCTATGGTTTTATGTGTTCTTTTGTTCCGATTCCACATCCGTCCGTGGTTTCACCGGCTTACCGATACGATGTCTGGGTTCATGTCTGGTTTCCTGATGTCACAACTGCTGGGTTTCATGATCTTAATGCTCGAACCCGCCCAGCAGGGAGGTAGTTTCACCTCCCGCTTGAGCGAAGAAGATGGGAACTTGCGCAGGACGGCGGAGACGGGAAAAAAAGGAGTATACCTGGTTGGGGCATGTTGGGGCTGTGTCTACTTTAGTGTCTTTTGGGGAGCCTTAGAACCCTAAAACAACCACACCCCTTTGCGACCAACAAGTCCTAGGAGGAGGTCATTGCTTCTTGCTATGTTCTTGTTGTTTCATGTTTATTTCAAGTAAAGGAGATATCCATCATTGAAGAGCCCTCAGATGGGATTTACCGAACACTCGAAAAGTAAAAAAGAATGTGAACACCCATGAAAACCGGGTCATCTCTTGGAAAGGCTGGTCATCATGGTCATGTCTATTCATATGTCCTATCAATCTCCTACCTACATCCTGGTCATGAACAGCTGCATCGATGGAGGCCGTCCAGACCCCTCCTCCAGCCATCGCCAGCCGTTGCCCCATAGGGCACCAGGATCGACGAGACCTGGCTGAAAGTGATCCAACTGGGATCTCGTCTCGCGAACAATGATCTTCATGGCAAGTCAGACCCCCATCATGGCAACCATCATGTAGATTGTCAAGTATGAAGAAAAAGTAAAAAATGAAAAATCGTAATTTAATATAAGCTCTTAAGCAAAAAAGAACGTCAAAAGTATATCCAAGTTCTCAAGTTCTCCCATCACGCCGGTCCCCCCCCCCCGATCCCCCTGCGGTCCCTGGTCCGAGGCGCGTGATCGATGCCTCCAAACACGCGCGGCTCCATGGCGAACCCGCCGCGCCATGGTCCAGCGGTGAAAAAGGGTTGCGAGGATCGGTTGCGTCGAACCACCGGGTGCACTTCCAACGGGTGCCCTGGAGTAGGAGACCTGTTGACGTAGGATAGGACAGGATGATCCTGGTATATATATATATATATGTTATACATGTTATATACTATATATTGCTGTATATATTATACAATAGCTGGTCACCACAATTACACAAATATACATATACATTTAAACTAAGGGGTTATTTCTGCGGATCAATTACATGTGATTACATGTGTCTCGATTGACCTTTGCTTGGACTCTAAATGCCAGTTGGATGACAACTTGTGGCTCTTTGTTGCCTACTTGTTGCAGCACGCAATTGCCAAACCTTGATCAGTGTAATTGATGTGCAACCAGTGAAATCTTGCCTGTCCTTAGATCTTCTGCTAAGGGCTGCACCTTTAGGGGGGTGGTATGGTTTAGTTGTTAAATAGTGAACCAAAGGGTCCAAGGGTCCTTTGATGGTCCTTTGTGTACCAAAGGAAGGTCGAAATGAATCTCCACTTCAGCCCCTTGGTCTTGGGTCGAAATACTGAATCTTCTGCTATCTTTTACAGAAATGGACCATCGAGGCTACTCATGGTGCAAAGCGGGACGCCACCTTGCTTTACAATACTGCAACAAACGCGAGCGGTGAGCTTTCTATCGTTTTTTAGTTTACCACAAATAGACACCAGCCCAATCGCCACCAGCCCGGCCAGCTGGGCTCGTCGGAACCTCAGAACTCCCGTGTTCAACTCCTCCCCTCCGTGTTCAAACTCGATGAGCAGGGCAGGGCCCCCGGACCACTTCGGCTGGAAGCCGCTTGAACATGGGATTGCAATCCCTGGGATCCTCTCGGTCATTGGCGGAGTTCCTCGGACGGACCGACGCACGTCCACGCCCACGCCACGCCCACGCCGGCTTGGAACGGAGTCCAGGCGGCCAAACATCGTGTCCAGCCGTGCTCTTTGGGGCGCCCAAGGGAAGAAAGGCCGTGGAAAAAGCGGAGAAAGACGTGTGAATGACCAAGGTTCGGAAAGCCCCCCAGTTTCCGTGGCGATGGCGAAAAGGGCGGGGAGCGTGTGCATTCTGTTCGAAACTTCTGTTCTCCTGGTTTGAACGGCTCATGATCGAGCACTTCCGAGCATAGCCGACGAAGAAGCTGCCAAGTTCCAATCCAATTCTGTAAACAATCAAAGTGACAACAACCAATTGTATCCCGATGACCCCATGTTGACCCTGTACAAATCGTACAGAAACCATTAGTATCCATCAGTTAATCTGTGTTTATTTGTCAACCCCATCAACAGGTCCCTTCTTCCGTGGTTATCCCTCATTCTCAAACCCTCTCTCTCTGCATCTCTCTGCTACAATTTGGCTGCTTCTCCGAGAAATCTACGCCCATGCTTGGAAAAAAGAACTCAAGTTAAGTCTTCAACATTCAACTATATGTTTCACGGCTCAGCTGTCAAACTGCATATACATGTGTACAGCTCCCCCTTGTTACTGGACCGCTTCCGGCCGTGAAGCTGCAGCTGCAGCGGTCGCTCCGCTCGGCCCGACCCGGAGCCAGGTCCCCCCGCGTGGACGACGGCATGGTCTTGGGACGCTTCGTAAACTCCATACACCACGGGGTCAGGCCGAGGTCTTGAAGGGAAGAGCTCGGTGTTGTCCAAGGGAAGTCTGAAAACTTGGTTAAGTTGGATATCCTATACCATGAGATATGTATATATTATATATATATAATGAAGTGGATCCATCTGAGAAAGAATGAGGTGCATCAAAGTCCTTAGTTTGAAGGAAAAACCCACGGATGTGAGAGTTCAACGGGATGATGTGAGAGTTCCTTGGTGTGTTTCCGAAAACCATCTTGGCATCTCTTGGCATCCTTGGCATCGGGGCACCTGACCTAATCGACCTGACGGTCTCTCGAACCTGCCCTGCCCCTTGAGGCGCTGAGGTGACGAGTGCGGCGGACGAGCGTCGGTGAGGGCAAAATCAATACCTGGACCCTGCGACCCTCTGGGTGTCCTGTCTGATCGAGAGTAGTATGGAGGCTAGTCCATGGTTGACCCAGAACGGGTGTTGTAGTAGAATAGATTGCGAGAAAGGCCAGATCTGTGGTTGGCCGTCTGTTAAGACGGGTTACGAGAGGTTACGTAGTAGGTGGTACGTGGTAGATCTTCTGGGTGGGGGGTCGAGCCCATAGATAAAGTGCACCAAAGGGATCCCCTGTCCAATCTGTGGGCAATTCTGGCGATTTCGAACCGAGCGTGGAATAATGATAGAAGATGATTGAAGAGCCAAGATCATACCCGGTGAACCATGGTAGGGGGGGTCGGGCAGAATTCGAACACACTCAAAAAAGAATGGGAGACACCCAGCCTTGATCCAAGATCTACCTTGTGCCTCCAAGGATTTGGTTAAAAACCCGAGGTTTTCCCTTATGTCACGGCTAAACCCGAGGTTTGTTTTCAAACCCGACAAATTTGTAGGGTTCAGATGCTCAGGGTACAAGCCCTGCAATGACCTCTAAGTCGTGGTCCTCTACGTCCCATGGACCCGCAAGCCGAGAGCCGATTCGTCTTTGAGGGTCCACTCACGGCAGCGTCGCATCACTTGCGAGAGCCGAAAAGCCTTTGTGAGCCTCGTTTGAGTCCCTTCTTCCGCCGCTGACTTCAAGAAGCTTGGAACATACTGGCTCCAAACCTCAGTCAGCACTAAGCTTGGACACTGTTGAACACCTCGCCTCGCCGTCCTTTTTCACAAATCCGCTCCCTTCCTCCCGCTCTGACGTCCCCACCTCCTTCTGGCGAAGCTAAGCCCGTGCTCTTCGCCGACTTCGCCTGGCGCCACCGGCCGCGCCGCCACCGGGGTGACCCGGTGCACCCGTGGCGCGTTTCGCCGACGCCCGGGGCGGTGACCGGTGACCACGGTGGGTGACGCCCTGAGGTCTGTGCCTCAAGTCTGACCAGACCGAGTCCCAACGCCCAAGACGAACGGCGCCCCTGGGTACATTGGGGAGATCCATGAAAACCAAGAAAGACCTTCCTTCCCAATAAGAATGAAGCCAGTGGCAACCTTTCCATGGATGTTTTCAAAGTTTGTGTCATTTACTTCTTAGTTCACAATAGTTCACATGATACGTTCCTCCAATTCACCAGCTGATCATCAGCTGGTAAAAACCACCGGGTGAAACACCCGGTGCTTTGCGGCGAAGGAGTGCCGGCCTCGCTTCTTCACCACGTCACGTCGGCAACGAAGCTGGCAGGGAAGTCATGACCCCCTTCTCGTCAGAGTCTGTGAGAAAACCACGATGAAGCGAAATGAGAACCACACTGCAAAGATCTAGGTCACACAAACCACATTGCGCAGTCCACAGAAAACCATGAAATTCACTACTGCCACACTGGACCACCCAGGAATTGCGGACCGCCCCGGACCCCGCACCGCTTCGAAAACGGCCTCCGGAGCATCATGAAAGCCCATCATCTGTCCACAGCGCATCCACCAGCGCCGCGCCGTGGTCGTTTGGGCGGGGAGTCACGCGGGACCTCTTCGTCAGTCAGTCAGTCGTCCCCTTTCCAAGCCGGTTGGGGCGGGTTCGGTGGCCAGGGTGAATCGTATGTTGCTGCGCCTTTAGTGGAGAGGTGGGCGCTTCAAAACCCGGCAGAAGGTCGGAGATCTTCTATGGGAACATGTTGTTTATCGGCGGGCGGGTACTCTACCATCTAAGGTGGAAGGTTTGATGACCAAACTTGCGCTCATCTACTGTGGAGTTCACTCAAATCACCATGCCTGGGATGTGAAACGAAGGGATGCCACGATGTTTTTTTTGTGGGCAGACTTTTGCCGAGTGGACTCAGAGGTGGAACTGCATGGGCAGGAACTGGAGTGCCTTAAGCAACTCGTCCAGAGTCGATGTTTCACTGAAATTCTGGATTTTCACCCAGCTTGTGATGCTTCTTTGTTCGGAAAAAAAGAGGGAGTGCCTGAAGCATGCACACTCCCAAAGCCAAAAATGCCTGCGGGAGCACGGTCGATAGAAGTATCATGAGTTGTCAACTACCCTCCAAGATCCGTGGTTTGCAAATGCTTTCTGCGCATCAAACACCTCTTTCACAGGATCCACCAGTCCGACAAACCATTTTTGCAAATGGCTCAACAAACCATGGATTGATTCATCAAACCCGCCGGATGGAGATGGATCCGAAGGAATCTGTTCATCAAGAGTCTACATTACTGCAGCTTTGAGCTAGGCTCTTTGTGCCCAAAAGAAGGATCTAACCAGCTCCCAAGCACCCGATGATCCTCCCGATGCTTCAGACATGCACGCAACTGTGATCCTCATTGGGATGATGGTAAGGGGGGTCATGGCAACCCACATGTTGGTGGCCATCATGATGGTCAATGAATCTTCAGAGGTTGGCATCATGAAGATTGAAATCTCAAGTTTTTGCTGCAGGTCACCGGCGCGGCTCCGACAACAAGGTCGCACATGAGAGGAGTTCTTTCACCCTGTCCGGCATCCACCTCAAGAGCCCCGTGGACGTGAAAGCAAACACCAGCAGAGCTGCTCTTGATCCAAACGTCAAGACCAGCTGTGAAAGCAAAAGGGCTGACAGGCGTGTCGTGTTTTTCCTCTTTTTGGCTTCGGCA
The DNA here is from genome assembly GCA_963970005.1 of Durusdinium trenchii. Classification (NCBI taxonomy): domain Eukaryota; class Dinophyceae; order Suessiales; family Symbiodiniaceae; genus Durusdinium; species Durusdinium trenchii. The sequence continues at coordinate 253,592 of CAXAMN010024084.1, read as the reverse complement.
CCCCTGTCCCCTGCCTTTGGCAGGCGGGTTGGAATGGATTCAACGACCTAGGAATGTGAGCCATCACACAGCATAGACCACAGGTGGAGCCCCTTTCCCAACCTTTTTGGCTGTATGTTTGTCTATTTTTCACCAGATCTCTTCGATTCAGTGGGCTTCAAGGTGATTTGACCAACAAAAAGGCTTGCTCATGAGCACCATACGTCTCAGACTCGCTGGGAGGTCTTCGGCTCCGGAGCTGTGCCAGCAAAAAGGCTGATGAGGCAAGACATCCTGTAGCAGCTAGATCTTCAGAGAGCCACGCCTCAAAGTGTGCACCCAACACCACCAAACCTCACGGGTGAACAAAATCATAGAATCCGAGTATTTCAGCGCACCTAGCTACTTCAGGATTCCTTCCATCAGCATAAGCTTTCTGTGAGCACCCACAAGCATGTGAGCACCCTCCTCTTCTTCGGACCAGACTCAGGGATGCAGCAACCTGCGCGCCACATGGCGCAGTGGCGGGTCGCTTGTGGGGGGGACTTGCCAAGGGTGTTGGGGTATATTCCATGACCAGAGCCCGGCTTGATCCTGGTTAGCTTGCAGGCCGACATCCGGAAAAAGGGTGATCTTGGTGACCAACTCTTACTTGTATAGGGATATACCATATGGTGCAGGTGCAATTCATCAGAACCGCATGATGTCTAAAATCCAACGAAACACAGTCAGAACTGGCCACCGATACATGCACAAAAGATGCCATCGATACCGAAGTCTTGCGTAGACTCTGGATGAGCGCTGCGAAGCTGGAACGAACGCAGCGGTCGCCTGGCGTCGGGTCCTCTTCCGTGTCGGGTCGTTGCCGGGAGTTCTGTGGGAGGTGAGTTCCGTTCAGGAGTTGGAGGGAGGGCTTCCTGGGGGTGTTTCTGCTTGTGGTGAGGACCAGCCCATGGAAAGTCATTGAAAGTCCTGGTGCCTCAACTGTCACAGCAAGCCTGCAGTCTGACCTTGAGTGTGGGATTCCGATGGAAAATATGTAATGTAACTATGTAATTTAAGGTGAAGCCTTTACCATTGTTACACTATATATGTCAGTGCAAAGGTTTCCTCGAGCAGCCTTACTCTTCGTGCTCATCAAAATGGTTGCCCACCGGACAACCTAGAGTTGAGTTGAATGCAAACATTCACCAGAGCAAGGTGGAGGAAGAGCTCTTGAGCTCCCATACCAGCTTGGTTGATACATCTCTGGAGTTGTTCCCATCTTCTATGGATTTCACCTGATCAGTGCTCACTGGAAGCACACCTGAGCATGCCGACCCCCACCGAACCGCAAAAACCATGGCGTTTTCGCCTCGAGAGCATGTCACAGGGAGCACAAAACGCGAAGATGCCCCCTGTGCGGACGACCGGCGACACGAGCCGTGTTCACCGTGTGGCGGACGGGTGTCGAACGAAGCAAGTGTGCACCCAACTGAGGCGGGATGTACCGGACATGAGGCGAGGGCCATGGCGGGCACGGGAGGGATGGACCCGAAAGGCACCGATTGGACCTTCAGCGCTCTGGGGATGTATCCCGGAGAGAATGTGGAGCTGGATGTGGATGGGGATGTCAACCTATGCGGGTTTGGTGGGGCAGGTGCCATGACGAAACCAGCCATATATGGTGCTCCGGCAGGAGACCCGATTCGGAGGGATGTCCAAAAGAATGTGGCGGACAAACACAGGTACCGGTACAGCGGGATGCTCTGTTAATGCTGATTACGTAACTCCTCTTGTATTCTCTCCTTTCCAGAGGGTTGAGCCACAGCCAAATGGGCAAGGTTGTCGAGGTGGATCATGACTTTTCTTTGCCAATAGATCCAATAGGGACAATGAACCAATGTGCCAGAGATGGTTTCCCCCGATACTTCAAGCACATTCATTCCCACTGTGAAACGATCGACTTGGAGATTGAGACTTAAAAGCACCTCGCGGATGTTGGAGTTTCGTGAAATCCAACTGTTTCTGCCCTCCAACAAGGCTTTCCTCCAGAGGGCCATCTCAGAACGACTACATCTTGGCTGAGCTGGCGCACTGCCCTGGAAAGTGGTATCCTCTGGCTCTGGCTCGTAAAGAAACCTCAGTGGCCGGCTGCAAAAACACTTTTCTTTTCAGGCAGTTGTTTCTGTCGTTGGTCCAACACAAGTGGATCAAGATGCATTGAAAAATCATTGAAACAAGTCACATGACTGGAGTCACATGACTAGAGTCACATGACAATCATGACAATCCCTATAAACCTCCAGTCGTACCTCCAAACCGCTTCGGTATGACTGGACCCGACTGGCACCCCATCCCAGTCCCACCGAAACCTTCAGGTGCGACCGGAGCCGGAATCGACCATCGAATCATTGGGCACATCGCTGTGGGAGGACGCCAGGTGCGGCGAGGCTCCCGGCGGCCATGGTTTCTTGTGCGCATTCACCCGCGTGGAAAGGAGCGCTAGGATCAACCTGGGACCGCCCGCAAGTGCAGCAACTCACCGGTCGGTGTGGGTGTTGATTGCTTTGTATTGCTGAGATGTCTTGTTTCGGTTCTCCACATGTGTGAAACACTTAGTTTTACAACAAAGGCCCTAATTACAAGAATCCATCGGCTACCGATTTGAAAGATTTGAAAGGTTACTTGCCACCCGGCGCTAGCACGGAGACAAGCAAACGTGACTGAGAACAAATTCATGAGCCCACTACCAAGTTCATCCGCCCCGAGCCCACTACGATTTGATGTGTAATTCTTTCGGGGCCACTTGAAGAAGGACAGGACACAACCTGATCCTGAAACCCTCCAAGCCGGACTCTCCGTTCGCGGAGCCCAAATTCACCGCGGCCTGTGTCGCTGCGTCATGCCCTGCGTGTTTCACCGCGGCCTTTTCTTCAGCTCTCAGGTCTCATGTCAGCTGCCGCATACCTCAACTCACTCACCAGCTCGTCGATGTCTTGCCTTGGCATCGATGGATTGCAACCCCAAAGACGCGTGGCTCGTTTGCCACACGTCCGTGGCTCGGCGTCGAGCCTCGTTTCGGGGGAGGTGCGGCCCTCGTTGCTAAGTGCCGAAGGAAACGCTTCTTGCCTGTACCGGCTGGCGCTCAATGAATTGAAACGCCTATACCACCGCCAAAAAACCAAACAATATACACCAAACGAGAGCCTGAACTCTACCCTGAAAAGAAACCGGTTGGACAGTTGTGTCCTTAGAGTATCTTAGAGTGAACCTACGGGCTGTGAGGCCAGGTCAAGAGGAAGACCCTTGCTTCTCTTGCCTCGAAGGCCTCTCGGCCTGGCCCTGGTTGCAACAACCACCATGGCCGTGCAAAGGCAACGTAGACGTAGTCTTCGTCCTGCCTTTTAAAAACATAATCAAAAAAAAAACAAGACTAGGGTACCTAGGGTACCTAGGGTGGACAACTACAGTATACCTATCTGTACCTATCTTATCCAACAGATCCTCATCCTGCCACGCCGATCCGAAGGGCCACCGATCGCGTTTCGCCGATGATCAGGGAGACAGAAAGCGGTTGGTCCTCAGTGGATGTTTGCGTTTGGGGAGATCCATCCAATGTCTGCTTCCAGTGGTGACAGACACCTGAACACCGACTCCTCCAGTAGAACTGCTGGAATCGCTGGACCAGAAGTGCTTTGGTCCAGATCCACCTGGAAGTGGGTCACGTCTCCCCCACGCGTGATCCCCACGGCTCCCACCGCTCGCCTCCCACGTGGCGGCTCTATGCAGCCAGAGCCACGAGATCTTCCCCAAGCGGCGCTTGACGTCCACCAGGCTGGCGTCCACCACTGCGGACTGCCGGAGGTCGGTGCCGCCGTCCGTGTGGGGTGCATGAGGGTGGACTGGGGGGCGGTGGACGGTTTCGTATGTTCGAAAGGTTTCACGTTCGGTTCGCGTTTCACTCTGGCCTTTTGGGGGGTCAGGGAAAAATTGGAGAAAGGAGTCCCTTAAAGGGAGGGAATGATTGAAGCGAAGGACGGGTAGCTTGGCCAGAAGCGCCAGAGACCACAAGATTAGAGTTCAGATAGTGAGCGGTATTTGAGATTGAGAGAAAGAGGCTCTGTTGGTCAGCTACTCGTTTCGCATCGCAGCCATTCACCTCAACGTATCACAAAGAGAACATAGGCAAAAAAAAGGATAGAAACCGTGAAACGATTTTCGAGCAAAGGCATAATCCATATTCCAGACGGTCAGAGCAATGCTTGGCTAGCTCACAAGCACGCAAACTTGGCTGAAACTGTACAGCTAAAGCTCTTCAACAACAATCACAAAAAAGAACAAGCACGCAGGCTAATATAAGTAAGATGCCACCTAACTAACCAACTAATTAACTATATCTAACTAACATAATAGTTTCTGGTCTATAGTCTTAACTAACTCTCTACTGTATCTATTATCCAACTAACGATGTTGACTAGAAACCCAACAGAAATAGACTAAGCACAGACTTCTTCCAGCCACATCGTCGTCCGTTGTTCGTCCGCCTCGGCCAGTAGCTTTCGACCTTGCTCCGCATGGTGCGCCGCGACCAGCTGCAAGCGCTCCGCCTGGGCAGGTCGTGACCGGCGAGTTGGGCAGGTCACTACACCCTCCAACCGATGTGTGACCATCGATGTGTTACCCATCGCCCATGGTATACTAATATGTGTATAAGCCACCTCACTGTTAGTTGATGTTTTCATTTCTATTTGGAGTTTTCATTCCTGTTTGTATTGGGGTGATGGAGTGAGGGATTGGATGGTGAAAGGGTTAACTAGTAACTAATTGTATCTTTATGTTTGGAAACACTGAACCCAGTACACTACCCCATATCTTTGTCTTGGGGTGGTGGTGTGAGGGATTGGATGGTGAAAAGGTTAAACAGTCACTAGTTGTTGAACCCACTACACTACACTTATCCCATATTTTGTATTGGGGTGAGGGGTGGGGGACTGGAAAGTGAAAAGGTTAGATAGTCACTAGTTGTCTTTATGTTTGAGGGACACCTCCTGAACCCAGTACACTACACTGATCACATATATGTGTATTGGTGTGAAGGAGTTGAGGGATTGGATGGGGAACAGGTTGAGTGGGTTTGTGTAAAAGGTTTTGTTCCCTGCAGCTGCCCTTTCAGAGCTTTCTCCAGAGACTTCTACAGCATCAGCATCATGGAACTTGGAATGGGTGATGCGTTGATGGGATGGGTGGATGGGTGGTGGGATGAGTTCAGGCATGCCACCTAGAAGATCACAATGTGGTTGCATTTCTTATCTTTGGGCATCAACCCATGAACATGCAACACCACACTGATCCCATATGACTGTATTGGGGTGATGTGGTGAGGGATTGGAAGGGGAAAGGTTAAGTGGTCCCTAGTTTTATCTTCATGTTTGAGGGGCATGCCCTGAACCCACTACACTGATCCCAGCTGTTTGTATTGGGGTGATGGGGTGAGGGATTGGATGGTGCAAGGGTTAACTAGTCACTAGTTTGAGGGTCACACCCTGAACCCACCACACTGATCCCAGATGTTTGTATTGGGGTGATCGAGTGAGGGAGTGGATGGTGAAAGGTTCAACTAGTCACTAGTTTTTAGTTTGAGGGGCACACCCTGAACCCACTACACTACACTGAACACATATTTGTATTGGGGTGATGGGGAAAAGGCTTACAAACCCCAATTGCCAAATGCCCAATTGCCCTTTCACCTTCAGAGCTTCCCCCAGCGACTTCAGCAGCACCAGTGTCATGGAGCTTATGGGGCAGGCGGGGTGGGATGGGGCAGGGGGGGGTGTGATGTGGATTTTTTCTGTTTAATTAGGACCTCTTGCAAAAGAGGAATGCGCCGAAAGGTGCTAGATGCAGGTCATCATCATTAAGATTTAGAGTAGCCTAACTTAATAAACATAGAGCCTCTTGAAAAAGAGGAATGCGCTGCAAAGTGCACACTAGAGTCACTAGAGTCTAGTTTCCAGCTTTGGCACACTGAACACTAGGATTTGGTTATTATCCACCCTAGCCTGGCACAAAGATATGGGTTGATGGTGTTTCAATTAGAACCTGGGTACCGCAATACACTTTTCTTCCCTTTTTTCTATGCTATAAGGACATATAAAGTATATTGAAAACAAATTATGCACGATCTATCGTGATCTGTCACTTCTGCTTTTTGACCTTTTCGGGAAATGATGGGAAATAACAGGGCTAAGAATGGCTCCGACCAAGCATTTGGAACAGTTTGGCTTTGGGGGGGGTCGTTTCTGTGTTCACCTTTACACATCATTCTACACCTTTCCAGGGTTCGCGTGTGAAACCCAGGGTTAACTTTGTGGCAGGTGAGGATGATTGACCAATGTTGTATTGTTTTCCACCAGCCAGGCATGACCTGGGACTGAGATAATGCCTTTGGCAGCAAGTTGTTGGCCTTCCATTTGTTGTGATGAACCAATTGCACATTGTTTTTCTACACTGAATCCTGGCATGAATTGGCATGAAGGTATGGTTTGAAGGCCAAATCAAAGTTTGCCTTCCACTAGGTTTAAGGACAAATGCACACTGCTGTGCTACTGAGTTCGTCCTGGGGTGAACTTGCATGAAGGTATGACTTGGTGGCCCCAAGTCAAAGTTTGCCCATCTATCTGGTGAGTTCCAGGAGTAATGCATAACTGTCAGAGTTGTGACAGTGTCAGTGTGTGAGAATCAATGCGTTTTCTTTAATTGTCTTTGGGCCCACCAGCTTTTGGAATTCCAGAAGCTGGACTAACTCTAATTTTCTGTTGCCCACCAGCTTCTGGAATTCCAGAAGCTGGACTAACTCTTGGAAATCCAGGAGTTATGCCCAACCTTGCTATTCTGCAGTGTTGGGTTCTGGTGTGAGACTATGGGATGTCTGAACTAAGCAAAACAAACTGTGTTGGTGCACATCCTTTCCTTTCACACTTCTGTTGCATTGCAGGCTGTGTGTGAGTCTTGAGTCATGTCTTCTGTTGCCATCTTTGAGTGATGACTTCTACTTGTTTGGAGGTTGGGGTGCACACTCAGCAAATGATCCTGCTTTTCCTCAGTCTGGCAGTCAATCTTGTGATGACTTTTGTTTATCCCTGTTGTTCACTGTGCATATATTTTTGTCATGTGCTTGCAGTGGATCCTGTACTTTGTGACTGTCCAATGGCTTGAGGCTGGATGCATTCTGCATGCGGTGCAGTGTAGAGGACGTTGGACCCTGAGCTATTTGGTTTAATTTGAAGCTGACATGTATTGCACCACCATGTGGCTGTTCTTGCTTGATGGCTATAGGCATGTTTTCACAGGCTGGAATATCTTTAAGCACCATTGTAGGCAGCTCAAAAACAAACAGTGTCTCTGAATGAACTAAGCAGAACAAATTTTCTTGGCGCACGTCCTTTCACAATTCTATTGCATTGCAGGTTGTGTGTGAGTCTTGAGTCATGTCTTCTGCTGCCTTCTTTGAGTGATGACTTTACTACTTGTTTGCAGGTTGGGGCGTGTGTGCAGCAGATGATCCTGGACACAGTCAGTTCCTCAATGCTCCTATTTCAGTGTCTGCTTTTTGATTGCTAAGCTCACAGTTGCCATATGTGCAACCGCAGCCCCACAGTTCAGATGGGCACTCATGATCACAGTGGGCACTCATGATCATAGAGGGCAACTTCCATGCTGGGAAGCTTCAATTGGCATGACCTCAGCCAAGCTCATAAACAATAACTGCCATGCTAGGAGTTTCTACAATATGTTTAAGGGGAATAAGGTCCACAATAGGAATGTCCAACCACCTTCATTCAACATCTCTCTGCTTCAAACACAAAAAACCACTGATATTTCAGTCATTTCACCACCACTGGCTTGCAATTTCATCATCGTTGGCCTTTCAAGCGGCTACATGCAACTGGCCATGGCGGATCCAGCTCATATGATGCATAACTGCACCATCCACAACCTCACGATCTATGCCGCCCCTTGGAAGAAGAAGAAGAAGACTCCTGCGCAATTGCGCAGAGAACCTTGGCTGCCTGTAGGTGGTGGAAGCATTGGTTTAACTCAGGGTATGGTGCAGGGATGGGTGTCCAGCTTCACAGGCTGTCCAGGGTGTTCACACTGTATCTTTGCTGCACTACCTCTCAGGATCGAAAGAGGATGGAGGAGCACAACAGGGTGAAGGGTGAGGGGGATGTGGATGATGAGGGTGAAGTGCCAGAGGCACAAGGAGTCTGGGCAGAGTGGCTTGGTAGTGCATTATGATATGTTGTCTGATGTCATGTTTGTTTTCAGAGCCCTTCTCAACAAACAAGTGCAGGTTGCTGTGTGTAGCACACAATTTGTATGTTTGATTGTGCTTTGCCTTGAGGTATCGCGAGGAAGCGCCTCTTGAGGTTTCTGATGATGACCAGAGCCTTGGTTGGAAAATGGCTTGGATCTTGTTCAGCATGTCAAGAGACCGCTTCTGCACAACAATGAAGACCATGAGCCTACAATGCCAGCTGAGGACTGGTGCAGAACGGCCATCTACATCATCCAAGACCCTTGGTCGAGTCTGACATGACTGAAGTTGAAAAAAGGACTAGGCAAACTTTCTCATCAGGTATTCAGTAGGTTGACCTCTGACTGACTATGGTTTGTTCTGTTCTTGCGCTTTTCTAAGGAAGCGAAAAGCATCAGAGGTGGCTGAAGCTCCTGAAGTTCCTGATGAAGCTCCAGTGAATGCAGATGGAAATGCTGCAGCGCCTTTTGGTTGCACTGTCAGTTTGACTCAGATACACTACCCTTGACACTGCTGCTTGCCATTCCTATGTGATGCTGTGGTTGGAATGCTTCCCGAGTACCTTCCTTCCATCTGAGATGTTTTGTGTGATTCCCTTGAGGGAAGACTTCATCTGGGATCTGGACTACACCAAGTTCATTCTGCCCTCTGGCTTGACACTTTTGGTGTCAAGTGCTCCGAAGAGCTACTCCAACATGGAGACAGTCTTTGGTGCTGTCATCAACTGCCAAGCGCTGAGGACACTTGGATGTTTTAGTCTTTGGTTTGAACATGGTTGAAAGCTTTTGTGCAAAAGACTGACTAGTGTGAAACTAAAGATTGTGAAGTTACAAGTAGTGAGTTTGCCCCTGTGAAACCTCTGAGGAACTTCACGCGGCTGCAGAAGAGTGCATCAGTGGCCCTGAAGCTTTACCAGGGGAATCCGAACTGGATGAACATGCAGGATGGCCTTCGCAAAGAGTATTTTGCCTGCAATTGCAACCATGTTTTATGACAATGTCTGGAAACCTTTATGAACAATTGTCTGGAAACCTTTATGAACAATTGTCTGGAAACCTTTATGAGAACAAGTTTTGCTTGACAGCGCTTTTGAGTCAGGTTCCATACGCTGATGGTGAACATGAAGTCCGCGCTCAAGACGTCCAAGCCCTTGCTGATCCATTGTAGCTTGGTCAAATTAGGCTGCCACTTGTGATATGTGTCACCCTGGTAGTATGCATTGTACTTCTTCCATGCCATTTCACAATCAACATGATGAGGCAATGGAGGGCAACATCGATCGCCAGCGCTAGCTGCAGCCTACGCATTGTGGAGCGGTGCCTACAAGAGTGTGGATGAGGTCATGCAGCGTTTCCATGTGGTCGATGGCTTCTATGGGTTTCTTCACAAAGCCCTTGAAGCTGGCCAGGAGCACAGAGCAAGGACTGCATGCAGGTGTCGTGTTCACTCTTGTTCATTGAAACCTTCTTGTGAATCAAATGGATGAGTGAAACATTGTCAAGTGAACGTTGTCATGTGCAGGAGGGCAAGGCGCTGAACGCCATTGCATGCGATCGCATTGATCAAGGACCTCATGCTTTGTCATAATCAATATTGTTCACTGTTGTTTGTTGAACCTTTCATGTGAATCAAATGGATGAATGAAACATTGTCAAGTGCAGGAGGGCCAGGCGCATGGCAAGGGCGCATGATATGATGTATGGTGGAAAAAGGGAGTTGTGCCCAATCTTTGCTCAAGGGTTCACATTGCTGCCTGTGTGTTTTGCTTGTTCACAGCCTTCTTGTGGTTCTTGTGGTTCTTGTTTTGCTTGGGTTCTTGTGGTCACAGCTTTCTTTGCAGTGGTTTGTCTGAGGCCTGCAGGGATGCCTTGTACTCAGCAATGCTGGTGATCAAAAATCATGCAACAGAAGGTTGCTGATGGTCAAAGGTTTGCATTCCAGCTTGTGTGCTGAAGTTGTTCTTTCACACTGTCACTGGAAAAGCTTGCTTAACTTTGCATTACTGTCTTAGGTCTGTGGTGATACATTCTTCTTCAGGCTGTGCTTCAGCCTCAGGACTGATTGTGACTTTCATGTAGTAGGAAGATAGTGATGGCTGGGCACTGAAAATGAACTGTCTGGTTTTGTTTAACCTCTGTCTTTAATTTAAAGTTTGAAGTCTTGTTGTTTTTTGAGGCTGAGCCATGTTAGCCATGGCCTGAGTGACCACATTGTGGTTCCAATGGTATGTGTGTTTCACATGTCATCTTCCCAGCCTTTGCAGTGCTCCTTCCATTTTGTGTTTGCGTCCCCAGCATGCCAAACACAAACCACACAACACTACGGATGTCATTTTCTGCAGGTTGGCTCTCTAAAACAAGACATTCATCCAGCCTGATCGTCTTTGGAGCTTGTGGCTGCAACATTCTGCACATAAGGATCAGGAATGCCAGCTTTCACATTGAGAAGCACAGTGGACCAGGCAAGTCGAGCAGAAGCAATTCAGGAACATCATCCAATGATGTCAACTTAGACCCAGTAACCTGTCCTGTTGAAGGTCCCAAGCTGAAGTCTTCTTCACGTGTTCCAAGCACAGGTGATCCTTAAAAACAATCAAGGTCACACAAGGCAATGAAGAACCAGGAGAAGCAAGCATGCTTTTGAAGACATCACACTGCTAATTAGTTTGAGATCATTGCTGACAGGGCCACCCAAACACTGCACTGACTCCTGCCAAGCCCTCTCAAATCTATCTGAAACATTTGCCTTTCATGGTGAGTTTGTTCAGTCTTGTTCCTAAAGATTTGGCTGTAAGATCAATGTTGCCAGGTTGATGTCGAAGCAGA
>CAXAMN010024084.1:206573-232482 GCA_963970005.1 Durusdinium trenchii | reverse complement strand
TTGACATGATGTTTATTCATGACAATGGTCCAAATGATGCACATCATTTGATCAATAACATGTTTCTGTTGATGTTGTTGATCAAGATGATGCAAACATTGTGGTCTTAATGGTGGCCTTGTTTATGAACAGGGTGTTCAACTTGAAGACAACCTAGATGGGGTTTGTAATGATGTTTTCTTTTGATGCAAGATCATGTCTCTGATGGTCATGGTGATGACAAAAATGATGAATAACAGTGTGAACATGATGGCAACCTTGATGTTTAACAAGCTGTTCATTGGTGAAGAGAAGTAACAAGGATTGATGATGATCCACAAGAAGATCAACATCATAATCTTGAAGTCAAACAAGATGGCAGGGATGTACAGTCATAAAACAGTCCATGTGAAGATCATCATCACGATCCTCGTAATGGTCATGATTGCTGTTCATGTTGATGACCAAGATCATGAATTGTGGTCAGGATAGTGACCTTTTTGATCAAAAAGTAGACTGAGTGGAAATAAAGAAACCTGGTGAAATATAAAAGGTTCAGTGACCCATCAAGTGGTGAAGGACATGTACAGTTGCAACTGGTGAAACATGCCTGCCAATCCCTCTGAGGTGGTCACTCATGAAGGGCATGATTGAAGATGGTGTGACATCAGTTTTGCAGGACTTCAAGGTGAAAAAGATTTACAAGTCATTGCTTCAAATTCCCACATGCACCTTGGCAAAGGGAGAGCAAAATATTTAGAATGTTTTGCAACTCCTTTGCTACTGCTATGTTTCCTCACAGGCTTTGAATCTCTGAGGCTTCACAGATGACAACCATGAAGATGGATTGGTCCAAGCAGCGCTGAAACAGAATGTGCGAGGCACCCTCATTCAGCCTTTGAGCCCCCTACAATGGGTGCATCTCACTGCCCTTTGTTTGTATCCTGTGCCTTGCCAGTACCCTGGGTGTTGCAATCATTTTTGTTGCTGATATTTTTACCATGCAAATTGGTGATTCTCACAAAGCTCATATTTTCCACCAGCTGTCCATCAGGATGGGGTGGATACAAATATTATATTTGACTCCACTGATTTGGATCAGAGAAGTGCACGTGGTGCATCATTGATGGCCACGTTTGATCGGATTTGTGCCAACTACCAGCAAGCCATGGATGTTGAAGGTGTGACTGATGCAGTTGTCCAAGTGACTTAGCTCCAAGGCCCATGTCTTAATGATTTGCAATTGGTAATTTGTATATTATATTTTCTTTTCTCACAATCTGGAACTAACTTGCTGTTGTTTTTGCCTCTACTTTTGCAACCAGGCGAAAAAGCGACAACGACGTGGCCGACCCACGAAATCCAACAAAGATGCTGGAAGTAGTGGTGCCAATGAGACAGCTGTGGAAGATCAAGAAGCTGTTCGACTGGGCACCACGCGGTGCACTGCTATTCGCAACATCCTCCGCTACGCCACGAAGGAAAGCTGGGCATGGATGACAAGTCATGTGTCATGGTGCCAGGGATACAGGCAATCTGCACTGAGTGATCAGCTACTTGCATCCAAATTCCTTTGGCCTATGAGTCCATCTCCACCAGGCCTTTTGCCAAATGAGCAGCAAGAGGCCTCTGCTCGAATGGTTCCTTGACAAGGTGGTGCAGCTATTTTTTTTTGGTGATTGTCAGGGTTTCTATGTGGTGCAGTTATGTTTTTTTTGTGATTGGCAAGGTTTCTATGAGTAGTTTTTTCCTATACCACTGCTCCTCCCATCCAGGCTTCAGACATGGCATTGAGGATGGTGCCGGAGGGGGTGAAGGTCAACTTGACAGACTTCAGGAGCCATTTGTCTGTAGAGGAGCACAACCTCCTGGTCAGGAAGTTGGTTGCACAGTTTGAGGTCAGTGTGCAATCCTTGCCAGCGGAGGCAGCAAGGTCAATGCTCCTTGCTGCAAGTTGTGCTTAGACTTTGTGGTTAAGTGAACACTGGTTTTGTTGGACCATGCTTAGTAGTAGTTTGATTGAGCTATTTTGTTTTGAGGGGGTGGATCAGTGGACCAGGCAACGCCCCGGCTTGGACAAGCTGATGCGCAGTCGGCAAGTCATTTGTCTGTGGAGCCGATGCATGAAGGGCTGCTGTGAGCAAGACTTGCTGGCTGATGATCTCAAGTCAGTGACCCAAGTCATTGAAGAAGGTGATGTTTTGGATGAACAGGCTGGGATAGTGTTCTGTTGATGTTCAGAAAAGACACTTCACTTTTGATTTAACAGAATCATGTTAGTCTTAAACTAGTCTTTCTTTTCTTCTTTGGTGCCCTTGAAGGTGATCAAGTCCATTGAGAGCTTCCCAACCCACTTCCATGTTGGTATGGTGACGGACTTGCGAGGTGCAGTATGTGAAGATGTCGACATGTCACAGGAGAAAGCTGTGGAAAGGGCAGAGGAATCTCTCTGGAAAGCTCGCTTGGAAAGCTTTGAAGCGCACTTCAACAAGGACTTGTTATTGCTCAAGCGAGCCATGCAAGGACATCGCATGCTGCAAGACAAACTTGGCTGGCTGGCACATCAAAAGAGGATCCAGCAAGTCAGTGTAGCGCAGCGTCTTGTGCAGCAGCACATGGAATGGTGCTTTCCCCAGTTGCAGACTGACTGGTCAGCTTTGGTTGGTGACCTCCAGCAAGGGATCATGAAGCCTGTTCCGACCCTTCCTCCACCATCAGTGGGAAGTGCCTATCAGAGTGACAAAGCGATTGGACTTACGCTGGCACGGCTTGACATGAATGTCCCGATGGCTCGGAATGCCCTTGTGGTGGAGAAGTATGGGCCACTGCTGGCAACGCTGGCGAGGGTTCATGGCGCAAGCAACTTTGCAGTTCTGGTGGTTTTGGCATCGCGGCCAAAGGAGGATTCCACGACTGACGTTCTTGAGGATGAGGTTGTCATCACGCGGAAGCTCTCGCAATGTGGCTTTGGGGCGAACATCAAGATCATTCAGGAGTTGAGCCCCAGTGCAGAGCTAATAGATGCAAACTACTTGCAGCGAGACACACATGTCACCTACAAGCTCTTCATGATGCATGACAACTTGAAGGTTGCCTTTGCTGAGAACAAGTGGTGTGCATCATCCGCTGTGCTCACTGCCAAGATCACAGGCGCGGCTGTCACATGCAGCATTGGGTTGGCTTAGTAGTTGGTACACTTACGCAGCACTAACTGTCAAGGATTGAAATGTTTGCCTGCCACTCCCTAGGAGCCACATCTCCACCTGCATCTGAGCTGTACAATGTACAGTCCAGTCCCCTGCTTCTGCTTGGTGGCTTTCTTTTTTCTACTGCAAGTGAATGGTCCTTCCACTGAATGTGTTTCCCTGTTCCTTGTGCAAATCCCAGGTTCTGAGGCCAGTGAGTACAAGGAGCGATTGAGGGTGGTTGCGGCAACACGTGCAGCACAGCGTGGAGTGGAATGCTCTGAGAATATGATCAAAGATCTCCTGAGTGGGGTGGTGACTGCCCAAGACATTGTGGAGATAGTTGACTTGCACCCGTACAATGGGGACTTGTCCATGGCCATTTGTCGCCTTCGAATGTCAGGAAGCTTGAAGTGCAAGCTTCGATGCTGGATGGTGGACATCCCAGGCAAGAATTGCACTCAAGCAGCCTTTTCAATCAAAAGGCGTGGTTGGATACCCCAAAAAGATCCCAAATATCTTGCTGTGCATTACATGTGATTTTCATGATTTTGTGAAGTTTAAGCTGTTCTGTTCCAATTGGGTCTCTTCCCCTTTTGAGGTTGGCTGGCTTCCTTTCCTCCAAATGGTTGTCCAAGATGGTCACACTATATGAAGAGGAGGTGGGGCAGTCAGGGCGCCTTCGACCTGTCATGCCAGAGCCAGAGACAGCTCTCTCTGCGGAGGATTTGGAGGCAATGAAGCAGGTGCCAGGTGTATATGAAGCTTATGAGGGCCTCAACAAGTTGCAGCTTGAAGTTCTTGTGCCCTGATGTATTAAGCAAAGTCTTCTGCGATGTTTGTTCATTTTGTTTCTCACAGATGCTCACCCCCCTGGAAGTGATAGTTAAAGGTTGATTTCAGAATTTTGTCCAAATATGAGGCAATCACTGGAAGTGCAGTGGCAATCAACCCAGTGAAGAAGGGAGAGTTCTCGACAGCCCCACCATCAATCAGAGGGGCTTCTTGGAAGAAACATTTGTTTGAAAGCTTTGTCAGTGCTTTTAAATACAAAGTCCAAAATAATAGAGCAATTGGGTTCCTTGCATTAAGCCTGTTCCCCTTTCTGAAACAGGAACTTGACCGTATTTGCCAACAAGATGGTGAAGTGCTGGATAAGTTCAATGAGATTCTGTCTGAACAGCGTGGAAGCAGTGCTGTTGTGAATGTGGACAAGACTGTTGAGGATGCGCGCCAGAATGAAGAAGAGGTTGTCATTGATACTGTGCCGACAAGGCAACCGAAGGATTGCCCTTCCACCAAGATCATTGATCACAAAATGGTGAGTGGCGGCACGGTGACTTTGCACAAGGATGACAAGCACTATATCCTGACTGCCAACCAAGACTGCAAGGTTCCTCGTGGAACAAAGCTGGCCTCAGTTGGTGGTGGCAAGCCTCAAGAAAAGGCTGATGGCAAGAATGTGGTGGGTGTGCCTTTGGCCTTCCTACGGGGTGACAGGACATGGGTAGAGCTTTTGGTCAACACTGCTGATGGAGGTGATGGTGATGACAGTGCCAAAACCAAAAGGGGAACTCTGTATTCAGCCACTAGCCTCACTGAGTTAAATCAAAGATTGAGCTTTCACATGTGTCATGAACTGATTATAGGTCAGATCCTTGTGTTGGTTATTGCATGTTTCTAAGGTTTGCCGAGAACTGTTCAAAGGAACCTCCTTCACCAAACTCGATATAACGGGCCATGTGCTGAAGCCTACCAACGACAAGAGCCACGGCTACACAGTGGAAGCCAAAGGGCAGCCTTGGGTCTATGTATTGAAGGACAAGACTGAAGGGAAGATGAACCATCAGAACTTTGCTGCTAAGCTTAGTATGAAATTAGGGTGAGTTTACATACTTGCAGTGGCCTCATGCTTGTGTCTTGTCATGTCTTGCAGTGCCCTCTTGCTTGCGTCTTGTCATGTCTTTTGCGTCAGGTTCGGTCCTTGGCATCAGAGGGTGATCAACCACAGCTGAGCCCTGGATTCGAATGGTGCTGGAGATTCACATGGGATGCTGTTCATGGCAAATTGACTTCGAGGAAACCGTACCTGATCACAGACACAGATTTAAAGATGGAGAAGAACAAACCAATTGCAGTGACAAAGGGTGCACAGTGATGCAGGAGCAAGACTGCATGATGCATGTGGTGCACTCTTTACAACTCACATTTGAAGATTGGTTTCTGATAGCCTTTACATTGACATGCCTTACAATTCATCTTTGAAACATAGCTTCCTGAATAGAAACTGTTTGCACCCTTGTTGTGTAGCCTTGGGCCAAATTTTGATCACACAGTGGAAAGCCTATTCTGCCACTGCCTACCGATGTGATTGGTTACCGGCTCTGGAATGTCCAGCATCATACAAAGTAAATCTGATTGGTTATGAGTTGTGAATGTGTTCATTTCCCTGTTGCTGAAATAGATCCTGGTTTTGCTGCTGGGCCTAGAGGCAATCTCCTTGGAGCCACTGGGAGGAACTTCAAATTTATACCCTGAAATACTGACAGCTTGTAGAAAACTCTGTATATAACATGTTGAGCTTTTCTTGCTTCACACCAGTGGCCAAGAACTTCGCAGTACCGAGAAAATTTCAAGACAGAGCTGCTTGCGCAGTATCTCCTGAGCAACGGAAAGCTCTGAGCAAACTTGTTGAGTTCAAGATGAAAAAGTTACATTTAGACTTGATTCACGATCTGCAAAGATGTTTGAAATTAAATTTGTAGTGGATAATGCTTTGCTTTGGTCTTTTCCTTGGCATAGCTTGAGAACAGGATCCCTCAGTTTCTGTTTGTGTATGCCTGTTGAGAATACTCTTTGCAGTCTGGACCGTGTTTCTGTTCTGTGTGAAGTTATGTTGAACTCCAGAAGGGTGCCTTTTTGCCACTGTGTGTACATGGGGTTTGTCCCAGTGTCTTTTCCTCATGGCCTTTCTCCAATCTCTTGTCACACCCCAAGTGAGGCTCAGTGGGCATTGCAGTGAACTCAGTATAAAGGGAAATGTAGTGGCAACACATGCAATTTGTCAATTGTTGGCGATCTCAACTGCAGGGGGGTTGTGATTTCACACAGACATGGAGAGCAGTCATGTTGCATGCTGTTTGCAAACTTCTTGACAAAGGCTGGCTATGATAGAGCTTTGTGTGGGGATCCTCAACTTGGAGGTATTTGTTTGTGAAATGCTTTGATGTTTGCACAATGTTTTTGATGCATGGTTGCAATGTGATACAGTAATTGACTGTGCTTTGGTTCATGCCAGTGAGAAAATATGATTTGTTATAATTCAATGATTATGACAATATTAGAGAAAGGCTTTTACTAACCATCATCATCCACTGTTTACAGGGGTATGGAATACACCCCAAAGATATCAACCAAGACTTGCAATCTTGGAGCTTTGCTGTCAACTTTGTGCATAGCTGTGGGGTCACAATGGTGGATTTCACTCGGAAATTTTCTGAGAAGCTGCAGCAGTGCATTGGTCTTGGCATGGGGTGTGTGCACTGTTCCTTCGGTCTACTTGGCTTTGTTTAAGGTCGTTTTGATTTTCCCTATGTAGCGGATCACTTTTGAGAGATATGTTGTATTTTACCAGTTCCTTAAGCAAATCCAAGTCTATGACTCAGGAGAAATATCTGTCAGTTTGTGGTGTTGACTATACCCTATCTCCGAAAGCAGGGTTTTCAGTTGCAGACCCACATAAAATCTTGAGCTGTTTTCATGCTTTGCAGGTTGCTTCACATCAGTGGCCAAGAACTTGCCAGAGCTTGTGCATTATCGAGAAGAGTTTCAGCGCTTGGACCACCCTGTTCAAGACAGAGAGCTTCTGTGGATCTTCACTAGCAATCAATTTGATGCTTCTGGTGTCTTGGAAGTGCTTCCAGATGGGACTGGGCCTGCTGCTGCTGATGATGAGGAAAGCCAAGGGACTTCAGATGTCACAGATCGTGAAGTTCAGTGTGATGATGATCCATGTTCTTCACTTGGCACTTCTGAGTCTGAACCTTGGCTGATGCATTGTACCATTTTGAAAAACAAGGCTGAAGCTTCTTGGCCCACAAGCTGGATCAATATAAGAATGGTTTAGTTGTTTGGTATGGAGCTGACACCTTCTTAAATGTGTTTCGGCGCGGGCAACATGCAGAAGGAAGCTGATACGCAGCAGACGAGTGATGGTGCGGATGATGAGGATTCGCAGGCGACTTCAGAGTCATGCCCCAGCTCCTTGGAGTCTAGAGTCTCTTTGGGCAATGACTATGAAGGTGGCAGGTCACCACCGCAGCCAGTGCAGAACAAGCGGACTTACAAAGCAAGAGCAAGTGCAAAGAAGCCATCTGTTAGATTGGACAGGATCCTGCCACTGAAGGGCCTATGTGTGTGCTTGAAAGCTGCGATGTTCTTCTTGGGAGTAGCCTGATGGGTGTTGAAGAATTGATTTGGGTTTTCTTGATGGTAAGCTCACTCCCTCACGTTCATTGCAAAATAATTACCAACCCCACAGAAAATGTTTGATGTTATCCACTGGCTGGGTGGGTAGATAACAGATTCATTTGGATTGATATTCTTTGCTGACTGGGTAACTTGTTGCTGCACTGAGGTAGGCCCTGCTCGCTTGAAGAGAGTTGCTCAACAAGCTTAACAATTTTTAATGACTCAGCCTGAAGCCAGTTCCTACTAAATGTCCTTTGTTTCTGTGGCTCCAAACTCTAATCATGCAGGGTCACAAAAGAAATTTGGATGCAGGTCATAGATGGTCGACCTGATGGCCGTCAATTTGGGGCGAAGGTGCGAAAGCTTTCTGTAAAGACTACACCGGTCGCTTCAATTGTGCGGTTGTTCCTTTGGCAGCGGTATCAGTATGACGCTGAGGGCTTGCCAGATCGATTCTCTTTTGAGACTGGTGACAGCACAACTTTGATCAGTGGCGCGTGGCGTGGCTTCACTATTTTTTCATAAAGCCCTTTGGTGTTTTGCATTTAGTGTTGTTCATGTAGTGGCATGGCAGTGTTTTCCAAAAGGGTTTTGTATTCTCCCAAACCTTAGCCTCAAACAGTGGCCACAAAATATTGAAGCTCATGTCATGTCCAATTGAGAGGAAGGGCAACATCAATGAAGAGGAGTCTTCCTTGGAGGATTGTGACCATGATGAAGAAGAGCTGAGGGCCATTTCATCCTGTTCTTTGCACTGCTTCAACTTGCTTCAACCAGGGGAGAAAGTCCTACAAGGACCAGGAGCTGGACCTGGCCCTAGACGTTACCTTGGGGTCATTAAACCCAGGATGTTGTTCTCCTGGTGTCAGACATGGTGCTCTGAGCAGGGCTTTGCCATCCCCAGCTTCACTACGTTTATGAAGGTGCTGAGTGACTGCTCTGGCTTCTTGAAGTTCAGAAAGGCACAAGGACAGCATCCTGTGTGTGATGCCTGCTGGTTTCTTGCTCAAATGGTTTAAGGTTAGTTGGTCCTGTAAAAGTTTGAAAAGAGTTTGTGTATTTGTGTCTTCAGCACACTGCTTTTGGTTTCCTGTAGCACGTAGTGCATCTGAACACCTCACTTATTTTGGTGTCCATGCATTTTCTGTAAATTAATCTGAGGTCCTACAAGAAGCGGCTTCGTCAACACTTAAGCCCTTCTCAGCGAGCAGATGTGATGGAACAATACCTTCGCCATCTGATGTTGCAATGGCAAGATCGAGAGGCTGATCTTCGATGGGCAACTCTGTCAGTCCAGCTGACGGCAAACCTTCGTGCCTTGCCTGAATTGCAGTGGACATGACTTATATGTCACTATGATGTACTTGGTTGCAAAGACTGTAGCGTTGTCTCTGGATACCTAACTGTAGTGTAAGATGTAGTGCCTATGTTGTGGGCAACCAATGCTGCTTGACTGCCAGCATTTTGGATCGAAGCTGTGCTCTTGGTCTGACCTCTGTTTGCTGCAACATTCCTTGTGTTTGAATCATGGTTTGTGTGCTCGATGGTGTCAAACCTGTCTATTTCATTGATGAAAAGGGCGAGTTGAGAGAGTCGTTCCCAGATGAGAATGGGAACTGGGATGATGAGACAGAGCTTTGGCGAGATTCACAAGTTTCAAGTGGATGGATGGGCACAGCTTATCAGGTATACTCAGACATGGGTGAGAATAGTGCAGTGCCTAAAGTGCACGTTGTTGATGATGAGAAAGATGACGGAACTGCAGTGGTATGCTCAGATGCATCGGCAGTGAGAGGACGTGCGAGGTCTCGATCCAGAAACAGGACAGAGCACAAGTTGAAGCAATAATCCTTTGGAGCTTGATGCACTTTTGTGTGAGGGTGTCCCTTCACACATAGGAAATTCAGTGCAATTTGTGTACAAAGGGATGATGAGCACAAAGGAAAAATGTTGGTGGCTTTCTGAGTGGGGTGGTGATTGTGGCAGAATGGGGCCTAAAGGTTTCTATTCTTTTAAGGGTTGGTGATTGAAATTGAAACAGAGAAAAGACTAGGTAAGATCCTGCGGTTCCATCGCTCATGGTTGTTGATGTGTATGTGTTGAGTCTGAGTTGGAACTTCTTGGTTTGGTGATTGTGATACAATGGTACATTTAGGGGTTGGTGATTGAAATTGATGGAGGGGATGGACTAGACTAGATTGTGCTTTTCCATTTCTTATGGTTGTTGAAAAGTGTATGTGTTGAAGCTGAGTGAGGGTAAAGTGTGGTGGCACCAAAGATCATTGAATAACTTAACCACTTATGCTGCACACGTTGTCTTTTATGCATGTTGGGTCTTCTGAAGAAATCCCTCCCTGAGAAAACATCTGTTGTTATTGCAACTTCCAATGGCTGGACAATAGGGTAAAGTATTGAGTTACCTTTCTTGGTGTGTCTTTTGTGGCTTTGCGCAGGCATGGGGCTGAAACTCCAAGAAGTGGAAAAATCTTTGAGCACTGTGCTGATCCGTGCAGACGGGCTGGACCAAGCGAAGCATCGCTGTCCACGGAGTTTGGTGCAAGGCCACTCGTTCCAACGACTCCTGCGCCCTGCCCTTCACATCCAGAACTTTGGTTTGAATCTACATAGTTTTCTGTGATCAGTGATCAATATCTTTTGATGCTGACTGCTGCCACTGATTTCTGGATTTGTCTACACTTATTCTCACCAAGGATGGTTTGGGGACAAGGCTTCTTGTTTACAGCCAGTACCCTTTCATTTTCCTAAATGTCCATGTGTAGCGATAACTTGATTAGAAGATTAGGGAATTAAGTGTGTTCTAAAGATATCTAACTTTCAATTCTGGTGATCTGACTCATTGGTTCCCAGCCTGAATGTGAATGACTCATCAAAGTCATTGACAGTAAGCAGTTTGTCTTCAAAAAGGGGTCAACCTCTTTGTACCTGGACAGCAAAGCTTTGTTTCGGGTTCAACTTAGTGATTGGAATACCTTCTATATGGAGGATGGGGTTCACAGCTGGATGAGGCCATGGGCTACACTTCGCAGTCAGTGATGCAGACTGCTACAAGAACAGCAACAACAATTTTGTATCTGGGTGTGAAAAAGAAGCATGTTCTTTTCCACTACTAGGTTTGTCCAAAAGTCCAGAAATAGCCCCACTTCTCCACCAGTTTATGGATTTCCAATGCTGTGCCTACAGTGTTGGTCTGTGTCTTGCTTTTGTGAGGAGACCATTGCTCGGATGCTTGACATTGTCTATGACCAGTGCGGAAACAGGCTCCCGCATCACCTGGTCATCCTGCAGGACAACTGCCAGCGAGAATGCAAGAACGGCAAAATTTTGTCAGCAATTGTGAAACTGAAGGTGCTTGGGTGTGTGGATCATGCTGTGCTGGCCTATCCGATCAAAGGCCACACCCATGGGCCACTCGATGCCTGTGGGGGCCAAGCAGTGGTGAAATGCAGCCACTCTGAATTTGACACTGCAGACCAGTTGTCTCAGATTTACGAACCTTGGTAGGATCATTTGACTGTTTTGAAGACAAGTTAAAGTGGTAGGATCAATTGTTTTCATGTGCTGTACACTTCAAGACAATGTAGTCCTTATGCTTTGTGTTGTCCATGTGTTCCAAGGACAGTTTCCTGAAGGGATCCACTGTGGATGAGGGCACATCCAGGTCTCTGATGGGGTACAAATGCAGCTTTGATGAATTGGACATTTTCAGCATGTTGCCATGTTGTTTTGTGTTATTTCCACAACATCTATTTCTTGATCTTGTGTGATTGGCTTCACATTAGGTGATGTCTATGCCCATTGGGAGAACTGGTGGTCTGAGCTGGGCCTGAGATTCTCGAACTTGACAGGGCCATTGGCACCACACTTGTTTCTGCTCTGCAGCTACTTCACATTGATTTGACAGTTGGGTTGGGCATTTGATTTTCCACTGCTTTGGCGGTTACATAATTTTGACACATTTAGCTGCTTTGGACATTTTTGATATTGTATTGAATCCTTTTCCACTGCTCTGAGGTTTGAGGTGATGTACTTGAAGGATGTGGGAGACCTGGGTGACTGTCGTGTCAGTGCTTGGCCTGGGGCACCGCCATCCCACCCCAGGGATATAGTCTGTGTGGTCAGGCAGCGAATGAGCAGCCGTGCATTTCACCAGGTTGCTCTGCTGGTTCCAGGCAGGGGTTGGCTGAACCAATCTGGAAGTTTACAATAAATAGGTAATGACAATCACAGTGTTCCATTCTCAGTGCTGCCCTTGCAGGTGACTTTGTTCCTTTTCTCCGGGCGCGATTGACAGTGCAGCCTTCAGGGGACTTCCCTCGAAAGGACATCTCTCCAAAGGACCAGAAGGACATACTTGCTCGGGCAAAGGAAGTCTACGATGCAGGGCAGCTGTCTGCAGCTGATCTTATGTTGAATGGTTTTTGCGCAGGTTGCAACAATTGCTGAGATCATAGTTTTCCTTCTGTGTCCTTATGGTCCTTGGACCACTTGGCTGTGTGACTTTGCTTTGATTGAGGAAGCTGGGCGTGACTTCTTGGTTGGGTGGGCAACAAGTACATTGCGACGTGCACCCAGGCCGTCTTACTACAACTTCTTGGAGAACAGGCCTGGCCCATGTTGCTAATGTTATATTGTACTCAATTTGCCTGAGCCCATGTGCAGACTCACTCAAACAGTGTTCTATTCCACTGAGGTTTGATGAGCAAACTCCTTTGCCAGTTGGGCAAGGGCACTCTGTGGAGGACCGAGAACCCAGGCCAATCCATGTGTGGCATGATGGGGGCGAGGCATTGCCCATGGATGATGATCCGGATGTTCCTTGGCATTTGATTGCATGGTGTGTATCTCAACTTTTGGCTGAAACTTGCTGTCACAAAGTGCATCGTTTCATGCTGATTGCTTGATGTGAGCACTTGTTTAATGACTTGGTTGGGACTTGGATGAAAACTTGTGGCAAGGCAGAAGATGCAGAAGAGCAACCACTGCTGGATCTAGCTGGCTGAGTTCAGTTGAGAAAAAGAGTTTGCCATGTTCCCAAAAATTACATTGTTCATTGTGTGTACAGAGGTTCAGTGAGTAGTCATTGTATACTTGCTGTTTGTGCATTGTGAGGTTGGTGTTGGCTCAACTCAGGGGGCTGAAGTGTTTCAATCAGATTGCTACAAGAACAGCAACAGTAAATTTGTTGTTGGGTGTGAAGATGCCGAAGCCTGGTCCATCTAACGACAATCGCAAGGCCAGACGAGCCTCTTTGCAAAAGATCAAAGAAGAACGAGAGAAGTTAGAAGAAGAGAAGAGGCAGTTTTCACTGGCCAGTCAAAATGTCTCACAGAACAGTGAGGAGTTGGAAGCTGCAAAAGCTGCAGCGCAGTGGGCCAAGGATCAAGAGATGTGGGCCAAGGAGCAGGCAAAGGCTTCCTACTGGAAGATGAGAGAGTCTGAGCAAGTGGCAGAAGATGCAAATCAAGCTCTGCAGAAGGCTGAGTGGCGGTTCAATGAGCAATTGAACTGGGCAAGAGATGCAGAGAAAAAGGCAAAAGAACGAGCAAAGGATTCCTACTGGAAGATGATAGAGATGAAGCAAAGTGCAGAAGATCTGCAGAAATTTTCACAGAGGGTTCAGTGGCAGTATAGGGAAACTGCCAAGGAGCTTGCGATCAAGGTGGGCCAGGTAGACACTGAGTCAAAGGCCAAGGAGAAGCTAAAGGAAGAACTTCGCAAGCAAACGCAGGCAGGGTGAGCAACTCCAGTTTGTTTCAATTTCTGATTTGTATGCACTGTTTGTCAGGAATCTGAAATCTGGATGGATGCGTTCTTTGCAAGCGAGGGTGGTGCATCCTCTTCCAGGTCCTGGGGCCAAGTTGCTTTTTGATGTAGTCAAACCCAACCTCCTGTAGCCAAAGCCAGTACAGTAACTGCCAGGAAGCAACCTCCAGTGGCATCTGAGAAGTCTGAGAAACAGAAAAAGAAGAAGAGGCATGTTGTGTTGGGTGGCTGCATTACTGTTGCTGTTCTTGTTGTTGTTTTTCTGGGATTTAGCTGGGACTTTGCTGTCAGGAAGCGCAGTGCTGAAGATGATGGAGATGTGCGACCTTCATCCAGCAAGGGAAGGCATGGTGATTTTTGTTTTTTCTGTTCACTTGTGTTGTTGACAGTGAGATGTTTGTTTATTTGTGTTGTTGGCGCTGTGTCAGGTGAATCCTGCAACTTGCTTCGGCATCCTGTGTAAAAAAGGGCTGCTGATTGTGTCAGCATGAAAGCAGTTGCAGTTCTCACACATTGCAATAGTGCCCAAATGTTGTAGAAGCAGCTGGGTTGCTTGGAGTCTTGATTTCTGAGGTGCCAAGGCTGGCCCTGATGTGTAAGTGTGTTTGTTGTTTGATTGGTAGCAGCTGTAGTTATTGTAACTTATGCCTGCAGTTCTTCCATGAAAAATGATGCATGCCAGGCTGGAAAGCCATCTGATTGACAAGCTGCTGGAGACATTTTCCATTGCTACGATGTATAGTAGTGATGGAGGGCAAGTGTCAGCTAGGGGCCATCAAGTCAACGCTGGAGTTCCAAGCGTTCGCCCAGTTTCTGGAATTCCAGAAGCTGGTGAACAAAAGAAAAGTAAGCAAAGTGACTCACTCCTGGAATTACTCGACCCAGATGGGCAAACTTTGCCTTGTCAAGGGGTCATGCCAGGATGGATCATTGTGGGCAACACTCTGCAATTGGTCCAAAAAAAATAATCAATGTGAATTGTGCTTCAGCTTATTGGGGCTGTGGGGGGCCATCAACCCATGCTTCATGCCAGGTTATGCCAGGCTGGAACTATAGGAAATCCTCAGGGGCCACCATCAACCCATATCTTTGTGCCAGGCTAGGGTGGATAATAACCAAATCCTAATGTTCAGTGTGCCAAAGCTGGAAACTAGACTCTAGTGACTCTAGTGTGCACTTTGCAGCGCATTCCTCTTTTTCAAGAGGCTCTATGTTTATTAAGTTAGGCTACTCTAAATCTTAATGATGATGACCTGCATTTAGCACCTTTCGGCGCATTCCTCTTTTGCAAGAAGTCCTATTTTACTAAGAAAAAACTACATCCCCCCATCCCCTTTCTGACCATCCTAATCCTATCACCATCCAATCCCTCACTCCACAAACAGGAATGAAAACTCCAAATAGAAATGAAAACATCAACTAACAGTGAGATGGCTTGTATATAGTATATATACTACATGTCTAAGTCAAGTTTTTAGGATCTTGCTGGGAATAAGTCTTGAACGTAGGGGGGGCTCAATTTCCTAATGATAAAATCAAGACCCCCAACCAGGAGGAGGCTAATGGATCTAATGGTCTGTACATAATCAGGACAAAATCAATGGAAATTACAAAATCAATGGAACTCTGGACACCCAGGGTCATGATTTCGTAAGTTTATGTCCACGAGGATCTTTTAGGTATTGTTTTTTGAAGGAGACACCAAGCGGTTCGGTTCGGCTCTTTTCACATCCTTTCGGTGCCTCCATCCGTTGAAGGGCGCGGAGAGATTCCGCCGCCTCGTCGACCTAGCGTGGCCGCCATGTGGTCGGTGAGTTCGACTCCCGTGCTTGGTTGCCCGAAAAGGACCAGTGACGAAGGAAGCAGGAATGAACTTGAGTGTCTTTTGTCGGAAAAAGGCCATAAATTTGATCATTCCTTGAACCAACCCCTAGGGAATCAACGATCAATCCGAAAGTGCCATGGCCGTCAGCAACACCTGGCATGAAACCTTTTGCCTGACGCCGGCCACGACCCGCAGCGCTGAACTCCTTCTCAGAGCTCGCCGGAATGGACTGGACTGCCGGGCAGTTCGCCGGAGTTCGCCCCGGAGCTCGGTGCTTCCGAAAGGCTCGGAGAGAAGGAAGCAAACGTAAAGGACTCCTCCGATGCACTGAGGTGGTCTGACTCCAGGTCGTCCGTCACATCCTTCTCTTCGAGGATGGAGGAGCGGCAGATGCCAAAGCGATGAACATGATGTATGTTGTGCTTCTTTGCGCACAAATCACTGGCAAACTTCCACCCAACCACGCCGTGGCATCTGGCACAGAGCACATCAGCCGTCTCCATCAAGCCCTGTGCAAGTTGATGCGGCGAAGCAGATCGAACATAGATGGCGTCCGGAATAAAATCGTTGATGTACCAAGCGCTTTCCAGGACGTATCCAGGAATCCTCCACATATGGTGCCTTGATAGCACTGAGTCAAGTCTGAAGAGTGGCTGCCCACACGCGGACGCACGGTGCTCACCGCGCGGTGCAGGAATGCTACTCCGAATGCCACTGCAATGAAGGATGGTTTCACTGGTCTCTGTCTTTACAACTGATCTTTCTTCGCCTTTCAGCTCCATCTCCACCAAATAAGGCTCACAGAGCAACCAGAAGTCGACTTCGCTTCGCTCCTCTCCACCACCAGCCACCTGGAACCTCGACCCCAAAAAGCGCTCACAGTCTTTACAAACGACCAATGACTCCTGGAGGGTCGAGGACGGACCCGAACGGAGCGGTTTTTGGGCATCGCCACCGAACGGAGCAAGGAAGCTACTAGGGGCTCCTGGCATCGCTACTAGGAACAAGAACGCTACATGTTTCGGAAAAGATCAAACGACCAAAGACTCCTGGAGTTTCTGGGTCCCTCCGCCATGCCACAACGCCCGGGATCGACCCCTCAACACCCGCGAGAACAGTGGCGCATTGGTCTCGACACAGTCTCTGGTGCCAATGATCTGTAGGGCCTCCAGACCTGTGTGGGCGACAATAGCAGGACCATCTTGAAAATAGGCCGTTCCAACTCGGTAGGTGTCGTTTCCCCTCTGGAAGAGTTCGGCTTGGCAGGCTCTGCAATGCCAAGTCCTTTGAAGCAAAGGGCGACAATGGCGGTTCAGCAGTTGGCCACTGTGGGCGCATCTGGCCAGGGACTTTAAATCACCCTTTAGACAGAGCAGCACCGGATGAAGGACATCCAGCGGAAGTTCCCGGAAGGCGCTCATGTCTGCACGCGCACATGTGTGGGGAAGAGCTTGAACCAAACACGAACCGCAGAACATGCGCACCTATAACTTCGTGTCGAGCCAGCTGAGGGAGGGGGTTGGCAACTTTGCCACAGAAAACCATACAAAGGCCCGGTGAATTCTGTTCACAAAGCCGAGCCACACCAGCCCAAGAAGTTGGGAGATACCTCGACTTCCACCCTGTGTGCTGTTGACATACCACCACCATGGGCAAAAGCCAAGTGGATTTGTCCCTTTTCAATGTCAACCAAGGGAATAAGGAGCAGGCATCCAGTTGTCCTTGCCAAATCCAGAGCTCTTCCAAAGGAAACATAAGGAAGCCATAGGAAGCCCTTATTTTTGGCAATCCCAAGAAAAGTGAAGGGTTCGGTTCTTCTGAATAAAGTCCGACAGTTAGTGCCAAAGGCAGACACTGCTAGGACTCGGACCATCCTGGATGAAGGGTCACCTGGCAACCCTCCACTACTTTCTCCATTGAACACCCATTGCCATTGCATGGTCCAAGTCCAGGTATGAACCTGTCAGAAATCTCTAGGAACGGATGCTTCATCACTCATGGCCTTCCACAGCTGCCTGGCCCGCCATCCGGAGGAAACACGTCCACTCACTCCGTGCTCCCCACGTCTCCCTCCCGCGGGGAACAGCGGAACGGCGCATCGATCGAGTCGTACCTGGGAAGCCAAAGGCTTCCGAGCGGTCTCTGACCTGCACCGCCGGCGGAACCGTCGGACGACGCCGCGCGCCGAACCGTCGGCACGAACTAAGGTGACACCAAGAAAAGAGTCGAACGGGGGCCTTGATCTGGTTGGTTAGCCTGGTGGGCCCCGGAACCTGATTGAGGGACGTCATTTCCACACATTCCATGAAAATTCCTCAGTTCGTTCACATGTAGACAGTGTTCACCTTGGGGCGGTTCTCTTCAGACTTTCCGAAGAAAAAGGGCTTCACCGCCATTGATTGTTCCTTCACCGGTCCCCCGCCTGGTCTCGAGCTCCGATGCCAAGGAGCGAACGCTTTGGGAGAGGCCCTCGCTTTGGGCGGCAACAGCGTGGCGGTTTTGGCGGTTTTGGCGTCGAAGTGTCTGGTGCCTGTTTGGGGGGGCTTTTAGGACATGTTCAAATACCAGTATATACCATGCAATGAAAGCCCATGAATTATATAATATAATATTCTTATAAATGAATCAACAGGGCGCCATGTCTGTAGGTTGAATGTGTAGCGAACTTTGTTAGAAAGAATAGAGGCCTGACTGGTGTACATCCTGCGGCCGGTTCTTCCATCAGCTGAACTATGCTGAACTTTTGAATCATCAAACCTCATCAAACATACCGGCAACTACCAAGACAGGGACCCCTAGGACCTCATTGTTTGCCATCCAATCCACTTGCCATTGGCCACCTCTCCATCTCCCACCCACAGCAGGTGCCTGGAAGCGCCCTGTGGCCTTCTTCACCACAAAGGGGTAGAGCCAGGCGATCGCACGCGTGGCGCGCCCCTGGGAGGCCTCCCACCGAGCCGCGACAGGACGGACGAGGCAGATGGAGTGGTGTGGTGGGTCTGGTGAATTGGAGGGTGTTTTGGGCGGGGTCAAGCAAGTTTGCAGTGGGGAATGAAATGGGCCATTTCACACGCTTTTGACCAATTCTGACACCAAGTTGACACCAAGTTGATGGAAAGTGTCTTATCCTTGAAGAATTTTGTTGGTTTTGAAACGCAAGGATTGCAGTTTTAAAGCCCCTGAGTTTCTGGTCTCTCCCAGTTTGTCACGATCTGCACATCTTCAACTTCCCAGCTCAAACCTGTCACTGAGAAAGTTAACAAAGGCTCGGCTTCTGGAAAACACATCGTCCCCAAACGTTGAGACCTCCAGTCGGTTGCACAAACTCATCCCCAGCCACCCTCTATCCGCCAGGACGTAACACCCCTCCCGATCCACCTCCATCAGGAACTTGAAGGCCGCGTCATAGTCCTTGTACACGGCCACACGCTCCTGTCGAGCGATGCAAGACTTGACGGCAACGACCTGACCTTCGACCTGACCTCTGCCGGTCCCTTCCAGACGCAAACTGCTCCCAGCCACAAGGATGATGCTCCAAAGACCCATCAATCACCTGGTTACCATGAAAAACGCCTGTCTGACGGCCCATCGGCCCATCGTCGCTTCGGTGTTCTCCTCATTCGTTCGCACCACGAGGTCAGCCCTACGCATGGTGCGACTCTTTCGCTTCGGAGTTCGCATGAAAATCCCACCAGTTCTTACGTGGTGAACTCACTCACTCCACTTCCGGATTCTTTCATGCAGTGGACCTTAAGAGTACAGTACTTCATGAAGTGAAGTGAAGTAGCCAAGCCATTCCCTCCACTCCAGTGCAGGAACTCATCTCCTCCTGCACGGCAATGGCTTGCAGCACCAGCTCGGCGGCCACGTTGCCGTCGAAGGTCTTTTCCACGGCATCTGATCGACCTGGGAGGCCAGGTACTCGATCTGACGTGGCTACCAGCACCTTCATGTCGGGGTCACCTGGGAAGCCCCAGCCCACCATCCGGGATCTCCAAGCAGGACACCCTGACATGAAGCTCCAGGTAGGAAGATGATCATAGACTAACATACCAGCACCTTCCAAGCAAAAGTTCGTCACCTGGGTAGCCCCCCTTGATGGATAGACAGGACACCCCTTGGAAGCTCCAGGTACATCATCATAGATCGCAAGACCAACCCAAGATCTAGAAGATCCAAATCAATTCGCATAGCAAGGTCTATACCCTTAAATCTGTCTCATAAGCTTGATGAGCTCAGCCGAGTATTCGATATAGTAAACTCTGCAAACCTAGCTGGCCCGTTTGTGAATCCTTACCCACACACACACACACCACCCACCAACCCACATACAACCCAATCGTTAGAGCTGCCCATCCCCCGATTCACGCCGCAACTGCTCTCGCCCAGCTGCCCACCGTGCTCTCCGCTTCGGCCTGATCGCGCGTTCCGGCGGAAACCCAGC
This sequence comes from Durusdinium trenchii, assembly GCA_963970005.1. Lineage (NCBI taxonomy): Eukaryota > Dinophyceae > Suessiales > Symbiodiniaceae > Durusdinium > Durusdinium trenchii. Next base: position 212,795 of record CAXAMN010024084.1, on the reverse strand, counting down.
GGAACCCCCGCGCGCGGTCTGCGCGCCGGGAGGAGAGGATTCGCCTTGTTTGTTCACCCTGAAGATCTCGGAAGGTTCTATTGTAGGATGCTTGCTAGATGATCTATCAGATGCTTAGGACCTGGAGATATCTTCATCTCATCCCACATGACCTCAGGAGCTTCATATCTACATCGACCTCCCGTCCGTCCCGACGATCGACCTCGCTCCGGCGTCTCCAGATCCGGAAGCAACGCCGTTTCGCCGTTTCGTCCGTCCGTTGGGTCGTGAAGCCATGACCACTCAACCCATGGTGAGAAACTCTCCCTATATCCCAGCATGGTATCAGCATGGTATGTCATGGTATGTCATGGAGCCATGGAAGAGAGTTGGGGGGTTCCGGGGTTCTCCCTTAAATATTTATACCTATACCAGCACCCACTGGAGTTGGGTGGTAGACATGGACACCCCTACTTAACATCGAACAGGGGCTATCAATAGAAGCCCCTAGTTCGGGTGTCCTAGTATTGGGGTGGTTCTAAGCGCAGGGGTCAATGTAGGTGAATTTTTTTTAGATCCCATTTTCATTGTCTGGGCTGCAGACAAGCACCCCAGCTGTTCGATGGCCGATGAACACTCGGACAGCTCTCCAAACGTGATGACCACTCTCGGACGGCTTGGGATGGGATGTCTCGCGAGACGAAGAAGAACAGATCGGAGCGGCAGATCGGCAGATCGGAGCTCTATCTGGAGGAGCCTGGAAGATTTGTAGGGTACAATCCTTGCAAACCATGCTTTGGACCCAAACACTTCATGGAATATTTGACCTACATTGGAGTGGTTTCAACCATGTACGATGATTTAGGCAAATAATATTCCATACATGACATACTTTGGGACAGAAGATGCTATAGACCCACATACCCCACATCTGATCATGAGAACGCCTACCTCATTGAGTCCTACATCTGACATCCACAAAGACCCCAGCTCTCTTCTCACCTGGATGAGAAATGATGAGAACACAGAACACGCCAAATCACTACAAGATAACTGGTCCCTAGCCATGATCCGATCCCCCCGTGCCGCGTCTGGTCCCGCCTGCAACTTGGGGAACCGCTTCAGCAGTTCCTGCTCACATGAGCCGGAAACGATGCTGTGCCGTGCTGACTGGTGCGACTCGTAGGGAATATGGGAATGGATCCAGAGGGGCCTACAGATGTGGTTCGAGTCGCACGAGCGTGCGATCCGCGTGCGTACGACCCACGCCGGAAGCAACCGTCATGGACCCCCGAGCCGAACCGCGCGGTCGCCTCGTTGCGCAGAGTTCGAACCCGCGCGAAACCGAAGTGTTTAGTCCTCAGGTGGGGGGTCTTGTTCCTCAAGAGTTTACATTAAGTGTCTGGAGTCCTTCTTTCACGTCCGCCCTTCACTCCACCACGCGCCATGTGTTCGGTCTCACGACACCACCAGGGAGTCACCATCGTCTTCATCCATTCCACGACACGTTCTCCATCCTCCTCGGTGAACTCGGGGCCCAGCGTCTCGTTCTCCCCGGTCTCCACGTCCAACACTTGGCCACCGAAGGTGGAGACCTGCACCGGCCGGGCCCCAACACGGTCTATCAGGTGGGGAGAGACAGGTGAGGCTGTGGATGTATCATGCAACCTACAACTCGCTGAACCCGGCCTCCTCCGGGGGGGGCACTGTAACCGCCAGTGCAACCTGTCGTCAACTGGAGCATGTCCAAAAGGCTGTCCAATAAGACATCAACTTCCGAAACCCAAGCAAAACAAGGGGCCGCTTTCATAAGGGTTAAAGGTCAACTAGCGTGCACCCCGCATGAATAAAAATAAACATACAAAACAACCCGCCGGGTTCAAAACTGAACGTGTAGGTCAGGTTTGTGTGTGAGTGTGTGTATCTTTTGTGGAGGAAGCATTGTTCCACGGTGCAGGAAACCGCAGTTGTGAGCACTTCTTTGATATCATAATCTTCGTTTGAGACTGCAATTCCTCTGGGGTTCGCAAAAATGATGGTTAGTTTTATGTGTCCTGTCAATTGCTATGTTTTTTTGACAGGAAACGTGGCCGCGTGTCATAAGCAAATGCATTGAACATCGACAAAACCGCGATTCCGGCGATGGTCTCTACGATTGAGCTCTCCCTTTGCATGCCCGGTGCGAAAGGAGTGGTGTAGCGCATGCACCGAGGTTCTTAACACAGGACGCTAAGTACGGGCGTAGCGCATGAGTGGATTGTTCTTAACGCAGGACGCATAGCACTGGCATGGCGCCTGACCCAACCTCCCCTTAACGCAGGAAGCATTGCACTGGCGTTGCACGGCTCTTAACGCAGGACGCGCAGTAGTGGCGTAGCGCGTGAGCCGAGTTTTCTTAACTTAGGACGCATAGCACGGGCATGGTGCGCGAAGTGAGGCGTGACCCAAACTGTTTCGTGCAAGTGCGGTTGCATTCCGTGAGCCCTTCTGAAGTGGAACCACGAACTGTTTGCAGGTGGCACTTCGGAGTGTCCCTCACAAGCGAAAGAATGAAGCTTTTAACAGGCATCAAAGGTTTTTGTTAGCGGCAGCCCCTTGAGCAACGAGCATGCGCTTGCAGAGTCCCCAATGCGCATTTTGAGCAAACCTTTGATTTGACCTTTGAGACAAACAAAAAAGAAAATCAGAATGGGCCCAATTATCAACATCGTAACCCTGGACATCTGAGTATAAGTGTCGCAGCCTTCGTCAAACGACTCCAGAAAACCGCTACCATCGGAATTGGATCCGGGCCGGGGATGAAATAGAGGGTTCCAAACGAGAGCAAGATGGAAGCAACTGGAAAAACATGATGACTGGATTAGAGGAACCATTTTCCCGCCAAAAGGCGCAAACTGCTCAGTGTGATGGTTCCTGCTATCTATCCATCAGCAGGCGTTCAATAACACTTTGGCCAGGAGAGTATGACAATTCCCTTTTGAACTGGTGAGAGTCGTTCTGACCCTCTCTCTCTCTCTCTCCCTCTCTCCATCTCTCCATCTCTCTCTCTCTCTATCTATCTATCTACCTATCTATCTACCTATCTATCTAATCTAATCTAATCTAATCTAATCTAATCTAAATCTAAATCTAAATCTAATCTAATCTAATCTATCTATCTATCTATCTATCTATCTAATCTAATCTAATCTAATCTAATCTAATCTATCTATCTATATATATATATATCTTTCTAATTATCTATCTATCTATCTACCTATCTGTCTATCTATCTATCTATCTATCTCTCTCTCTCTCTCTCTCTTGTTCTCTGTGGTGAGTGCAGACCACCGCGACATTGCGGCACAGTGACAAAAAACAAGAGATCAAAAGGAAAAAATGATCAAAGGAAAAATGGATCAAAGGAAATCGCGTCCGACCGACCTGCCCCTGGAGCAGGGTGGGCAAATCCTGCCTGCGCGTGCAGTACTATGACCCACACAGTCTTAAGAAGATGCCAACCCAAAAACCATTCATCAATTCTGCGCGCCCAACCTTGCAGCCAAAAACCTGCGCAAAGACAACGGCTTTTTTGCTCGGTTCTCCCACTTGATGGAGAAGGGGTCGCTGCCAAGCTCTCGCCCCAGCCGGCGCTCTGCGCCACGAAGGCGGACCGCTGTCACCGCTGCGAGCCCGCTGTCTGCCGGCAGCCATTCACCGACCTTGCAAGCGAAAGGCCCATTATGGCGCCAACAAAGAACAAAAGCAGCCCGCCTGGCAGCCATCATGCTGTACCGTCGCGGGGGCAAGGCCGGTCCACACATGCTCAACAGGAAACGCCTCGCGACATGGATTGAATCAGCTTGAGGAACGATTTCCCCTGCCAAAGATGAAAGACATGCCTTGCTCGGCGTCGTAAACAAAACAAGATGGAGCCCACGAACCCGAACGCAAGCACATTCGAAAAGCTACATATGTCCAAATGACACTCTTGTAGGACACTCTTGTGGGACACTCTTGTGGGTCACTCTTGTAGGAAACTCGTGTGGGACACTCTTACGGGACACTCTTGTGGGACACTCTTGTGGGACACTCTTGTGGGACACTCTTGTAGGACACTCTTGTGGGATACTCCTGTAGGACACTCTTGTGGGACACTCTTGTGGGACACTCTTGTAGGAAGCTCTTGTGGGACACTCTTGTAGGACACTCTTGTGGGACACTGTTGCGGGACACTCTTGTGGGACACTCTTGTGGGACACTCTTGTGGGACACTCATTTGGGACACTCTTGCGGGACACTCTTGTGGGACACTCTTGCGGGACACTCTTGTGAGACACTTGCGGGACACCTCTTGCGGGACACTGTTGCGGGACACTCTTGTGGGACACTCCTGTGGGACACTCACTTGCGGGACACTCTTGTGGGACACTCTTGTGGGACACTCTTGTGGGACACTCTTGTGAGACGCTCTTGTAGGAAACTCTTGTGGGACACTCTTGTGGGACACTCTTGTGGGACACTCTTGTAGGACACTCTTGTGGGACACTCTTGTAGGGCACTCTTGTGGGACACTCTTGTGGGACACTCTTATGGGACACTCTTGTGGGACACTCCTGTGGGACACTCATTTGGGACACTCTTGCGGGACACTCTTGTGGGACACTCTTGTGGGACACTCTTGAGGGGCACTCTTGTGGGACGCTCTTGCGGGACACTGTTGCGGGACACTGTGGGACACTCTTGTGAGACACTCTTGCGGGACACTGTTGCGGGGCACTCTTGTGGGACACTCCTGTGGGACACTCATTTGGGACACTCTTGTGGGACACTCTTGTGGGACACTCTTGTGGGACACTCTTGTGGGACACTCTTGTGGGACACTCTTGTAGGAAACTCTTGTGGGACACTCTTCTGGGACACTCCTGTAGGACACTCTTGTGGGACACTCTTGTGGGACACACTCTTGTGGGACACTGTTGCGGGACACTCTTGTGGGACACTCTTAAGGAACACTCATTTGGGACACTCTTGCGGGACACTCTTGTGGGACACTCTTGTGGGACACTCTTGAGGGACACTCTTGTGAGACACTCTTGCGGGACACTGTTGCGGGACACTGTGGGACACTCCTGTGGGACACTCATTTGGGACACTCTTGCAGGACACTGTTGCGGGACACTCTTGTGGGACACTCCTGTGGGACACTCATTTGGGACACTCTTGCGGGACACTCTTGTGGGACACCTTGTGGGATACTCTTGTAGGACACTCTTGTGGGACACTCTTGTAGGACACTCTTGTGGGACACTCCTGTAGGGTTCCTCCAAAAGTCACGCTGCGAGGCTGCAAGACGATCGTTTCGTACGAGACTTCCTCCAAATGTCACCCGTCAAGTCTCAAAAACAAGCGTTTCGTACGAGCCCCAAGGCTCCGCTTAGTCTATTAACAGACTAAATGGACTAAAATAGACTTGTTGGCTATAATAGTATATATATACTATTTTTTGAGGCTATCATCAAAAAGATGATAAGATATAAATATCTTATTTTTTGAGTGCGCATGTTTCTCCATTGAACTTTTCTATCGTTTCTGACGGTCTGACAGCGGAGTTTCCTGTACTTCGTTGAAGTTGTGTCAAGCCACTTTTGATAGTTTTCCTCCGCAGTTTCAAATTTCAGGTGCAATTTCATACGCTTTCGGTGTGCGATGGCTACCGTGTTGGCGCACGCTCGGGAAATCAAGCAGCTCTTCAATGACAGTTTCCCAGATAGCGAGGAGCTGGCGGAGCAGGTTGAGAACTGGAGGAACATCATTTTGTACTACTTGAAGGCAGAGCAGCAGCATGCTGCGAAGATCTATTTGGAGGATATGGCCAAGACGTTGGTGTATGTGCGGATGATGATCCGAGGCGATGATGTCTCTGAGGAGCTCGACGGAGTGCAATTTTACCGAGCTCCACTGCCAGCAGGCTTCACGTTCATGAATCTGACCCCTCCAGTGCACCCGGATGAGGTGCTGATGAAGGCGGAAATTAAACAGTGTGTGAATTTCATGCTGCGCTTCAAGCGGCTTCACGCACATTGGTCTGCTTTCTTTTCATCGATGTGCCGCGTCCTGTGCTAATCCATGGACGCGTGGAATGGGACCCATGGACATAGCGTATAAGTGGTGAAAAAAAAGACCTTGCTGCTTTAATGTTGCCATTTCTCAATGTTTCCATTTCCTTTCTGAGAGTGAGGGTTTCCATTTCCTTTCTGAGAG